>JARJHM010000978.1:0-96713 GCA_033356055.1 Carex pumila | reverse complement strand
CCACCATATTGGATGTATTTGTTTGTTTTGGAGGAGGCTCAGTATCCCGTGAAAAATGTTCGGCAATTACTGGTTTGGTTTTCGCATGCTTTGTTGATTTGGTGGATTTTTTTGGGAAATTGAGCTTGGCTTTGCTACCCTTGATGCGACGTGCCTCGGCATCATAAGCACGTGCCGGCTCTTTAGCAGAGTGGAATTTGCCGAGCCAGACACGGACGCCTTTGTGTGGGTCCCGTATCTCAGCAGCCCATTTGCCCGAAGGACGTTGGCGCACCCCTCGGTATTTCCTTTTCAGGTTTACTTTCGACATGGCAGGGCCTTCTGAAAATTAATACATAATTAAAACACTCTTACATTCAAGTCAATTCACAAATAAATATATTGTCCACTTTGCTTCTTCAAGAAATTCTATGGACAAGGTTTCACATTGTGATCAGCAAAATAAGTGTTATAAATGTTATAGAGGAATAATTGCTTGGCTAAAGAAACACAAGATCATACCTAGAGAGGAGGAAGCAAGAGAAAATGGTTCGAGATCAAAATCCTCAGATTCATCAAACTCAGAATCATCAAATCCATCAGAATCATAGTCAAAATCATACATGGGGCTACTTTGCCTGTTCCTCTTGTTGGTTTTGTTATCCGACCAACGATGGTTGTTTGCCATCCGCTTGGGCGAATCAGTAATGACACTACTAGAATCCCTAATATTAGCAACGGTAGGATTTTGATTGTAGCAACGGCGTGTCCTTGCTACAAGCCCGAAAAAGGCTATTAGCAAGCGTGGCGCTTGCAATAACTACCGTTGGTTAAAGCCCCCTTGCTAATACTCCGATTCTGATTTGTTGCAAGGGCTACGCTTGCTAATATTCTTGTCCAGGGTATTTGCAAGCGGGGCGCTTGCAAATAGCACGCTTGCTAATACATTGATTTTTGGAGCCCAACTGAGTATTAGCAAGGTTATGTTTTGTGGGTCCCACTGAGTATAAGCAAGAATATGTAATGTAGGCCCCACAGAGTATTAGCAAGGAGCCAAGGATATCATTTGTGGGTCCCACGTATTATTTGCAAAGATGTCCCATGTGGGTCCCACTTGATTATTAGCAGGGATAACGAACATAGGCCCCACCTAACTATTTGCAAGGGTAATGAATGTGGTTCTACCTGACTATTGGCAAGAATATCTTTGATACTTTTTGCATGCTCCAATCCTATTATCCTCTCACATTGTACCAATCTGGTACCAACCCGATACCAACCCCAAAAGTGGTTACATTTCCATTGAACCAGATTTACAATAATAGATTGAAATATAGAGATAACATGTAATAAACATTAATCAACAAAGTGTATTATCATACATTTTACTAAAATACCAAAAAACAATACAACAACAGTACAAAAAAATATAACCACGACCCATTAACAAAAATTTACAATAATTTACAGTCAACAAATTAGTTGCATAATTCTAAAATTTGTAATTAGCATCAATCATTATATGCAACATTGACTTGGTCTTGTTACAAGTTTTCTCTAGGTAGAATGATAAACAATTACCGAGAAGAAAAACAAATAGATCCTTTAAAGCGATCCTGTAATTTGCACAAGGAAAAAAAAAGTACATTAAAAAATTATCATATATTTAACCATAAGAAACTAAAATATGTTTACAACTTACAAGTCCTATAAGGTTTTCAAGGCAGACTATAACTAAACTTTTCCTGTTTTCAAAGCAAGACTATAACTAAAATATTATTCAAATTATCAAGTCATTTCATGTTTTCTAAAAAACAGTACATAAAGAAATTACCCAATATCAAGGTAATTTGCTCATGGAAGCCAACTGAAACAAATTGCAATTTAAGAGAGTATGAGCATGTGTGTATAAATACATACCAGTCAATAGTGACGCCTGCTCTTCGGTTAATTTTGCACTGAAACCCTTAAATAATACAGTGAAAGCACAATCAAATATAGTAAAACATAAATAATACGATTTTTACTGTAACATCCACTTTCTAAATAAGATATATATGAATATTAACCTTAGAGAGCTTATGTATAGTCTAGACTCATCAGCAAGGGACCGACCAAGTGCTACTTTCATTACTTTATTTGATCCAAGAAAAAAATTTCAATTTAAAATTAGAAACAAAACTTTTAGTACAAAAAAGTAATAACTAATAACTAATTTTCCTATCAATGCAAATGAAATAGTACACCATTAAACTATAGCCTTCCAAATAAATCATTTAGAAAATACAAAACAGGTTTATAAGGTGCACCTACTGCTGGATGTGAGCTGTTCTTTAAATTTCTTGAAGTTCTGATTTCTCATGCGCTTTTCTGAAAATTTACCAGGGATCCTTGGCCATCCTTCCCTTATTTTCTGTTTTCGACAAAGTCACTATATGTTTCAATAGGCAATTTGAAAAAAAAAATAGCAAGTTGCTCTTTCTTACTACTTTAAATTTCTTTAGGATATGCATCAATCAAGGATAAGCCAACTTCCCATTTACCAGTAATCATAAAACCAGCAACCCTAACATAGTTTTGAAAAAAAAAATAGCAAGGAACACCAATAAACCAGCAACTCTAATGAGCAAATTAGACAGATTTCACAACACAACCCAAAGTACCACTAGATTAAAAGCCACTCATGATCTGCAAATAAACTTTCTAACTAAGACTAGAACATAAATGCAAAAAGAAATCAGATCTTATGTTAAAGAAGAGCAGTGCAAAATTGAAGCAACACAATGCACAAATATAGTAGTGAAATTTTATTTCTTGTAAACTTCATTTGTACTATCAAATCTTATACACAGTACTTACATTACTTACTTTTTCAGAAAACTAAGAACAAATTATGGCAATTTGGTTTACCTTAAAATCAGAATATACAGACCTTGCAGCTCAAGCAATACAAAATTTGTGCTCTAAATTTTATCTTTAAAAAGGATTAATAACTTACCAAACTCCAACAACTAATCGACCCTTACTGGTGACTGTTCTCGCACACACCTGAGCACATGCTACATGTTCGCACTAGACCAACGATCGCCTCACCTGAGCCGCCTCCAGCCTCGCACGAGTGTTTATAAGTTAGCTTTCACATAATATACTTGTCCTTGTTCAGCCAAAACACTAAACTTACAGAACTTGTCCTTCAATTACCAAAAAGTGAAAATTTTAGGGTTACCAAAATTAAACCAAAAAAATGTAAAACTAGTAATTTCCAAATTAATTATCGCCTTACTACATGATTTGGACAAAATCAGTTGGCTCGCAACAAACTCGACTGGATGTTCGATCTAACCTTACTCGAGATCTGAATCGCGCAGTGAAAAGAGCTAGAAGCCGGGTTCTTGCGCCTAAGAGCAAAAGGTCTAAGGACGGTCTGTAGATCGAGTTGATCGGGTTTAGAGAGGAAAGGCGTCCTTCTCTCCGAGCGGCAGTAGAGATAGAGTGGTTTGAGACGGAGGTCGATCGATTGGCTTTGCTCAGAGAGGGAGAAGAGAGGGTGGTGAGGTTAGTGGCGGTTGCATCTGAGGAAGAAATCGTAACGGCTGAGGGAGAAGGGTTTTTCTTAGAGAGGGAGAAGAAGGGTTTCTAGGGTTTTTTGTATTTGGACTTTCAAAAAACGCTAAGTCCTACACAGAAGGCTCTCTGTAACTCATTCTACCCTTTACTCCCCTCCATTTTTTTCCTGAGTTAATATACAATTAGCGGTACTGAGTATAGCCGCCTGATCAATGTTGCACGAATCCTAAAAGATAGATAGCCTTCCCGATGGGGCAGATTTCTACCTGATGGATGGTATTACATAAGAGAAAATGTCCCCAAGTAATTGATCTACTAAAATGGAGGCCTCCTTTTAAATCTGAACACTTAATCACACATTAGAGGACTCTCGTTAACCCAGTAGCCAATTAGATAATAATTGTACACCAAATTATATGCACAAAATTCCAAAAAATGAAAAACTAAATTTTACCATATTATGTGAACAAAATAAACATACACATATAAAATTTATACAATTTCATTATTATTTGGCTCTCATCTTAGTGTCATTAAATATGGACTGTGGATTTTCATGTGTCAAATCCACGATTGATTTTTCTTGAAATGATTCAAAGTTAACTTTTAAATGATCAAGGGAGAACCCTTAACAAACACAATATAAATGATTTTGAATTTGGTTATGTCTAAGCTTCGATCCGTCGTGATTTGATTATGGCCATTCGATGGCATGATATTCCGTAAGCTTGATGGATGTGAAAATCAACGTAAATTTTGACAAAATTTTCACACAGGCAAATTAAGCTAGTAATCTTTAATTGTAACGGTTCCGATAGGCCAATTTCATGTGTGTTTGTTTCTTTCTTCATTAGCTTGCACGATTGTTGTTGTTATTGCATGATAAGTATAGAGCATATGAGTTGCTAACACAGTATGCATGTACTAACGTACTAATTTACGTGTCAAAATCACTTATTAAGATGTGAAAACACGATTTAACATTCACTATCCTGTAAATTTGACTAATAATATTTTTCAATCATTTTTTTTCAACACACAGATTCTCAATTTTCTTCATTAATTAGAAAATTTCACATCTCATGCAAATAACCAATAATACATAATGATCAAATAGTCATGGCATGTACTAAAATAATTAAAATCACAAAATATAATTATTACATGTTTTACTAAATTAATATCACATGTACAAATATATATTCTTACAAATGCACATGTAATTATACTAAACTCCACTTATTATTATTCTGGAGCATATCTCACTGATCCAGGGCCCCCAGAAATTACTGGCCAGTAGGCACCAGACACGTGTCATGCAAAAATAATAACCAAATTTAATGTTCCCAGGCGCTGTATTTCAATTCCCTCTCAAATTGGGGGGGTTCTTAATAACAGAGCACTTTTGATTTAACGCAGCACCTCACATTCACAATTTATATATACAAATCATTGCCGACAAACTGAAGGAAGAAAGAAACTCGCTGTCAATAACATAACTTAGAAATGGTATTGATCCATCAGCTATTCCTTTCAGTTCTTATGGCCTTCCGAGCTTCCACTTATTTCTTTTCCCTCTAAAACCATTTCGTTCCCTCCACAATTTTTCTGGTTGCCTCCAAATAATTGGAGCGACTCTGTACATCCTCTGAGGTATCTCAAACTTGGAGCGACTCTGTACAAAATCTGATAATTCATTCGGCAGCCCCGATGAATTTGTAGCACTGGCTTCTCGGTAGCCCCGATAATTCATCCAAAGAAGCAATTAGACGATTCTCATGGTGCCTTCCCCTCTTTAGGCTTCCCCTCACTTCCCCAATCAATCTCACCCTTCCCTCTTCAAGTTGCTGAGCCTAGAGAAGATATGAGCTTAGCTCCCTTTGTTCCTCCTGCTAAGGATACACAAATTGGTTAGTAAATTCAAGATCAACTAAAATTAATTGGTTACACTTCCACTACTGATGCTGTTTCTACTAATTAGTTAATTGAATTTCTTTGGTATCTTTGTTGTTAATTTGGCTACACTTCCACTATGCTCACGAGGTGTTTGATGAAATGCCCCATTGAATGGACATGTATGGTTTGTTTAGAAAAGGCAAGTACCCCGAATTTGGAACTGATGAAGTCTAAATATTCAAGTTAGTTTCAAATAATTCTCAGCCATGCAGTTAAGCATCTGTCATGCAAGACAAAAATCAATGAACTTAAAAGAATTGCACAAACTATAATTAGTTGTTGCCTCGTTGAATTAAAATGCTTTTAGAATGATTTGTATAGGACATAATTACCATCAAGATAGTTTGACATGCATGGCGATAACTGCTGATTCAACTGTTGCTATTACTGGGGCACAAGATGGATCATTGCACATGGTCAACTTGTCTACTGGGCAGGTCAAATCGTAAACTTCTTTTTATTAATTTGCATGTCCCTTTCAGTTGTACCTCTATTAAAAATGTTGCCAGAAGGTATTTGTGGAAATGTCTAAATGGTATCTGCACATAGTATAGTTCTTTAGTCAAGAAAATGTTGCACTGAAGGTATTTGTGGAAATGCTTCAATGGCATTTGCACAGAGTCCTGTTCATAAACAAAATCAGCTTTGCACTGGATCAGGTCATCTTACCTATTATCAGCCTTGGTCTTCTCACTGTCCTCCCATGCCTTGATTATAGAAATTCTCATCTCTTTCTATCCTTGTGAGACCAGCCTCTGCACAAAATTCTCACAAGCTTTAATTATACGTTGAGAATTTAGGTTTCTACAATCTAATTTCATGCTTCCCTTTGCCAAATAGGGAACCGAGGCTCTGGCCAGACCTCGCTAATCTGGGAGACTCGAGCTAACATCACCCCAGCAGTCTCCCGTAGAAATATTTACATTTCATTGTGATTAAATAGTATTAATTAAAAATAATAAGAAATATTTTCTAATTATTAAACAACAATTAAGGCATTAGATTGGAAGTGTTTATTGAAAAAAGATAATCGTTAAACACCAATTGTCTCTTATATTATTATTTTTTTATAGTGGAAATGCATATTAAAAAAAAGGTATTATTTTATTTCTCTTATAAGAAGTTAATTAGTGTACGTGTCTGATATATTTTAATGAATTTTTAAAAAAAATATCATTAAACTTTGTTGGTTTTGATATAAATATGTATTATCATTTTTTATTTCAAAAAATATATATTAAAATTCTTGTTGTAGTTGCTTATAATTATATTAACCGTTTGAAGGGAGAGATCATATTCACCAATAAATTTACATGAACCTTTCGTATAAAATTATTGTAGTCACTTATAAATTTGTATTATAATTTTCCTTCTCTAAAAAAAATAATTAAAGTTTTTGTTGCTGTGGTTTATATTTATATTCACCATTCAACTATTAAAGTCTCTCTATCTAGAAATTAAACAATAAAATATAATAAACAACATCCTAAAGCTTTTTACAACCATGACTGTTGCAAATAATGTCTTTTTTATTATAATAATATAAAAAACTACATCAAAAATAATTGCAACGGTGTCGCTTGCAAATAGTAACAGACTTCACAATAAAATAATATAAACAGAATTCTTAAAATTATTTGCAACGGTGGCCCTTGCAACTAATGTGTGGGGCCGTCTAGGACTCATGTTTGGGGTGACTCTTATTATTTGCAAGGGGGAATAAAAGATATTAGCAAGGGCCAATATAAACCATTAGCAAGCGTGATTATTTGCAAGGGCCTACCGTTGCAACTATATTAATTTAATCAGAAAAAATCAAAAACTCAATTTCTATTGCAAGGGCCCTTCCTACGCTTGCTAATACCACTTAGTACCGTTGCTATTATTGGGAATTCTAGTAGTGTGATAGCACCGCCACACATCTTTACGCCTTTTTCTTCTTGATAGATCTGAGGTATAAAGGGAGCTGTGTTTCTTCTATCTTCTGTAACAGTGGAAAGGTAGATTTATAATAGGAGGGTGAGGTGCAATTGCAAGGGAGAGCAAGTGTATAACTAATAAACAAATAGGTTAATTAAAAGGCAATTTATTAAGCTTAATTCCGAGGTATGATGAAAGTGATATTTTTGACGGGATGTAAATGGCATAGCAAAAGTTGCGGAGTGGCGGGCCAGAAACTATTGTTCAAATCCAGAACAAGTCAGAATCAGAATGACTTTTATTAAATGGATCAAAATACAGCTTACAAAATGTTCTTATGTTTGAGTTCTAGTGAAATCTTAAATGCTTGAATGAAAAATTAAGGAATTTGTGTGGTGCATTATAAAAACATGTATATCTCACAATATACGAAGCCCTTTAGCACAACAAGTTCATGTTGTATATCTCCATTCTTATATTAAGCACGTAGATGTCCTGATGCGCCAATAGCTTTAATTAAAAGATGAAATTTTGGATTGAATATCGGCCTTTCAATCAAATATTTTGATTCTATGCATCTTTTTTATGTTTTCTTACACATAGAAGTCTAAATTTATTTAGAAACATACTCACCACACGTACTCTCCACATGCAAATTGTATCATCTATTTGATTGTTCACATCATTTTTTTCTATTTTTTAAATGTCATTTAAGGAATTTTTCTATTGATTGATAAGCTGTTGGCCATGACTTCATTTCATTCTATATCCTTTAAAGAATCATATTTGTCATTTAATATATCATTTAGTTTGAGATTTCTTTTTATGAAAATATGTCAAAAAAGATAAAAATAATAAATATGTCATTTAAGGAATGTTATTTACATGCAGATATCATTTTAGAAATGTTATTTGTCATTTAGTAAAAAATTTAATGAAACTATGTTAGTTTGTATGAAATATTTTTGTTCTCTTATAATGTGTTTTTGTTGTAACACACATGCACGATACTAATAAATAAAAGATAAAAAAAAATCTGAAAAAAGAAAAGAGAAAGAGAAACTAAAACACAAAGGTTTATTATAACAAATTACTTCTCTTGAAAGGGATTAATATCATCATTTCGACACTCATTCAATAATTAAAAAGAAATAAGATGCATGTTTTGGCCCTGTTAAAATAGATCGAAAAGCTTAGATTTCACCTACCAAAATATTTAGCTCAAAATGTTAATTGTGCAATCAGGTACATTAACTGTGTGCTAAGACTATATAACATTATAATTTTTGTTGTCTGTCTATATATCATCTAGCTTTGAAATTTCAGAGCAATTAATTACTGAGACAGCATTGAAACCAGAGGTGAAGTGTAAGGGCTAAGATGATAGATTGCTTATTTCTTAATATCAGTATTAATTTATTTAATTAATTTGTTTATATATGGTACTGAGAAACCAGCTGTTCCAACTAAGTCAGTAACACCATACTATTGGAGGATATCAGTAAAATATGATCCAATGGCCTTTGAAACCCTTCCAAGAGTTACAATTTGATGTATTAATTAACATAACCAAGATATAATTAGTGGGGACCATGTTAATTTAAGCATTTCCTCCAACTTTAGTGGTTTCTGAAATTTAATAACTTGATCAGATGCATGAACCTTTATCAACTTGACATAGATAACTATATATATATATTGAATTTGTTAATTACAATATCAACTTGACTCGGTTCAAATCCAAGTCACATGACCCATTTCTTTGGAATATACTGACTGGTTTATTTCTTTTAGTCAACTAGCCTATTGCTTAGTTGTTATAAAAGTGACAACAAATGTTGAATTCATTGAGGTGGCACCTACTCCAATGTTACTTGTGGGATTTATCATAGGAAACAAAATATGAAAATTTTCTATTTGGTTTGGGAAAATAAAATTAAGAAGTTCAATGATTTTAATAAGTTCTTACCAGTATGGCTGGGGTAGCACAAGATCCGCCTTTTAAGCACTTTGTGCCAATAATTTGTCACTTTATCAAGTAAATTATCTTTTGTTGTTTTGGATGTTATCCGTGCTTACATGTGTGTGGCACAGTTGTGTTTTGTTATGTTGGGAGACGGTTTCTAAAACTGCAGCATGTAACTTAACCTTTTGGTTTCATTAATATGAAACGGGCTTAACGCCTTTTATCAAAAAAAAAAAAAAAACAAACTTTATCAAGTAAATTATTATTTCATTTCACTTAATTTCTAATAGTTGGCATTGGTTGCTGGGTTTATTTGATTTTTTTTTTTAATGAGAAAAGTGTGTTACCAGACAAATTATGCTTTAAATGGGGATGTTAAATGGCTAATCAAATTAATTGTAAAATTTTCAGATTAAAAAAACATTAATTTTGTTAAATTCTCCAAGGAGGCATGAGTTTCATTAATCCTTAACTGGCCTGAGGATGGGGGTATCCGATGGTAAAATTATTATAAGAATTATTGATTATCTGTGAGGGTTAAAATGACTATTGTTGAGGGTAAGCTGACATAAATCGTTATTTTCGAGGATATTGCTATTACTAATGAAAGTGTCTGTGAGGATACAGACAGTGTTATGAACTTTTACCCTTGCAGATACAATAAGCTTTTGTATATATCCTAGCTGTTAAAATTAGTTAGACTCTAGTCCTTATGGTTTCTCTCAATAAACTTATGTAACAAAGGAAACAATTTTGATACCAATCAAGCAAGGAGAGAAGTTGGTGGATATTCAGATTGATACGAATCAATCTGAATATCCGTGCCTCTAGTTTAATTCAAGAATCTAATGATATAGTTTGCCATGGATATTCAGATTCTAAGATTTATTAATCCTCTTTCAAAAGTCAATCTAATTTCGTTAGAGGCACGAAAAGGTGTATCAAAGCCCAGTAAAGATATATATATAACTTGGTTGCACTTATTTTGAAAGTTAGGGATTAATTAAAGACTCAAATTGCCTCATCTTGGTATGTATATTCAATTTGGAGATTTAATCATTGCTTTATCATGTGATTCTTTTGTAATTTTATTTAATACCTAGATAGTTATTGTTTTTTCATTGATTGTATTGAAGTTAAATGTAAAATATAAATATAATGAATGGTTTACTATCTTATTATTGTTGTTACATGTATATAAAAAACAATTTAATGAAGAAATGACCGCTTGTATATGCTTAGATGGCGAGGTTAGTTCATGTGAGCATTTTTCTAATTAATTATATTACAAAACTAAATTGACAAATATATACGCTTCTTTTTTATGAGTAACTGAGCCAGCTATCAAAGTAATCACTTCTTTAAAAAAATATGAAAAATATGAAAAAAGTTAGATGCATGAACCTTGTACAAGTTGTTAAAAAAAAATGTCAAGTGTCTGACTGGACCACAAATAAATTATTATTTGATATACTAAAAGGGTCATGCTCTATTGCCTTTAGATTTAACCAAGGGACAGTTGGGTTAAAGATACTATAAAGGAACATGTATTGAACTTAAATTAAGGAGAGGCACGTCTGGAATTTATTAGATTTAGGAACCAAATTCCCCACTAGTTCGTTTGGAACTAGGAATTTAAGTTAAACTAGGTATAATTAAGTTTATTATATTCATACTATTTAATTTCTTCCATTATATCATCTACACTGCATTTTTTAGGCCTGACAAGTAATTAAATTTAGCTGAGAACAACTAGCATTTGGTATTGTGATGAAAAAGACAACCCTCTATTTTGGTCTGGTAGATTGCATGTTTGAAATATATATATAAATTTTTTTGTAAATATTAAATAGTTGAATGAATTGATCTCCACTGAATTTAGTAAATAACTAAATATAGTAAATGCAACTTTTACTAAAAAAAAATTACATTCAATAGAAATTTGCATCATTATGTTTCCTTTCCTAAAAAAATGCGGAAACTAATGAGCATCAAATGGGGCATTAACTATTGTGGATATATTATTATAAAATCGATATTTAAAATTTCAGATATGAAAATCAATTGTATATATGTTGTTTCGGTGAACGTAATAATTAAGAAAATTAAAAAAAGAGCACAATAACAAGAATGGTCTCTATTTAAATGAAAACAATATATATATTAACATTACAGAATTTGGAAATTGCAAAGATAAAGAGTCTAAGCATATGCTTGTCATCAAGGACTTTACGATGAATAAATTAAGAATGTGTGAATTGAAAATATAAGGAATGTTTCGAGGAACCTATTTCATCCGTGCTTGTTGCCGACTCTTCTTGGCGACTTGTATTGGCACAACATAATTTGTTACTGACACAATACTAAAGTTAGGGGCAGATACTGAATTTTGCCATGGAGTAAAAATCGGATTCATGTAGTTTATTGGATTCGAACTGAATAACTAATTGGATACTAGATAAAAAGCAATCAACATAATAAAAAAACAATAAAAATAGTATACTCTTACATAATAAAAACAACAAAATAATATCATTTTACATATAAAAAAACAACGAAGTTGCTCTGGTTCGTAAATTTCTATCAATTTCTTTATAAAAACAATAAATTTTTCATTAATAGTATTTTGAACTGATCTAATGTGCTTTCCAATTCAAAAGAGAGACAAAACAATTTTCAAAGAAAAGCAAAGTGGTCTATAATCCGTACTTTTCCACTAAATTTTAAAATCTAGATAAAAATAGTTGCCCTCCTGCTTGAGGTAGATCCGTCCCTGACTACATTAACTTCTTATTTGATAGACATTTTTGCACCTCTCAACAATCCCCTTTGAACATTTGAACTGTCTTTTCATCAATTAATATAATATTAAGTTCCTTAAATTCAATTCTAATAACTTACCGAAACATATTTTTTATACAATTGCTCCTTGTAAAATAGATCATATAAATTATTTAATTGAATATTGTTATACTTGTACTTGTAACCATTTAATACAAGTATTATTTAATTGAATATTTCTATACTTGTACTTCTAGCCAATAAGTCAAATTATACAGGAAATCATTTAATTCTAACCAATAAGTCAAAATACGAATAAAAAGCCTCAAACAAAATATCCAATAAAAATAAAGAAAAAAAAAATACAACAATCAAATACTGTACTTTATTATTTTTATATCATTATTACATATTTCTTATTTCCACTTAATTCAATAATATATGAACTCCTAATTAATGTAACTAAATATTTTCACAAACATAAAACAAATGAATACACCAAACATAAAATCAAGGGAAAATTGGTTATTTGTCACTCCAAAACCTTTAAATTGTAAAAATATCATTCTGAAATTTGAAATTGTAAAAATGTTATTTCAAACTTCATTAATTTGTAATTTGCCACTTCAAATAATTAATGACTAAAATACCCCCTTCTTCTCCTCTTGTTCTCCAGCCTTCTCTTCTTCTCCTGCAATGGCGAAAAAGTGCAGAGGGACCCTCTGATCTGAGTATTCCTCTAAGCAATCCGATAGCTGATGTGGCACTGCCTCTTTTCAGTTATTTCTGTTGATTATTACTTTTTTGGAACTTCATGTTTTGAGATTTTTATCAAAATTAATGTAAGGTCCATTCTTATAAACCTCCTTTGTTTTAAAACAAACACAACAGACACATTATATTTCGTTTAGCGCAATGGGTACCAGAATGAATCTGTTATCCAATTTGGATCAAATTGAAAAGTTCAACCGTTTTAGCAGCATCCGTGAATTAACTTACAATTTGTTCGTAAATTTTGGTTCATTAATTGTGCAAAATATAATTTTATCATAACCACAGTTCATCATCCGGTGAATTAACTGCCTCTTCGACCGGTACCAGCATTAATTGCCCTGGCCAGGTCGGGAACCGGCTGCTGGAGCCGGATCCTGACAGTGTCTAACGGATAACCCGCCAAGCCCCCTGCCATGCCTCTGACCCCACCTGCCATGAATTCACGTCCCCAGCTACTAGCTAAGAATTCTGGCCAAAACTCCATTACAATTTGAAATTCAAATTTTCGATATTTGAAATCTAATACTACGAATCTGAATTCGCGATTTCCCTTTTGGTTAGTGGTGCTTATTTTTGAAGAATTGTAATTGAATCAAATAACTAAGATAAGAGTAAGAGGTATATACGAAAAGAGGAGGGTTCAAATGCCTCCATTTTTTGTGCCTCCATCATGTCTTCATTTTTAAAAACTTTAATAACTCAAAATTTATATCTTAAAATTCAAAATAAAACCGTTAGATGTAATCTATGTTATTTCCTCTATGTGTCTATAAAAAAATTATCACATTTTGATTTTGCTTTTATATGAATCAATAAGTTGAAAAATCAATGTCTATAAATTATCCACATTTATATACATTTTTACAAGCTCAAGATGACAATCAAAACAAAGTTGAAATGCCATAATTTTTTACATGTGCATAAATAAAATGATATAGTTCATATCCAACGGTTTTATTTTGAATTTTAATATTGAAATTTTGAGTTATTAAAGTTTTTAAAAATGGAGGCATGATGGAGGCACAAAAAATAGAGGCATTTGAACCCTCTTCATACAAAAATGTATTGCACTTTGGTCTAATTAGAGACCAAAAGCGGTAATGATGCTAAAAAGGAACCTCGATACAGTGTGACAGATGAAAAGGTAGTGGTCACGAGAAAGAGAAAAGCTCAAGTTTCGTAGGAGAAGAAGAGGAGGCATGAGAAAGAAGAGAAGGTATTTTAGTTATTAATTATTTGGAGTGAGAAAATTATAAATTAATGAAGTTTAGAGTGGCATTTTTACAATTTAAATTTTGAGATGACACATTTTTACAATTTAAAGGTTTCGGAGCCGACATTTTTATTTTTACCTAATTAAAAAAATAATTTAATAATAATAAACATGATCCAAGAACATTATTAAAACTACCCAACCGGTGGAATTTTTCCACGGTTCAAACCTCTTTTTTTTTTTTTTTTGCAAAACAGAATTATTTTTTATTTTTTTATTTTTTGAATTGAAATATTAGAAATGTTGAATATATTTCTTTAAAAATAAATGAAATACAATATAATTTAATTTATTAGAAAGACTGTAACAAATAACTCCGATTAATATTTTTCAGACTGAATTTTTCACGGCTGTAAGAAAAATTAATATACTTCTTTATGTGTTATTGAAAAAAAAATAAAAATACTTAGATTTTGAGTTATTGATCCTATTTCAAAAGTCACTTCTAGGTAATTCAGAAAATATTGTGATCTTTCTAATACATTTAATTTATAAAAAGTTATATCTATTTTGACAATTATTTTTGAAAAATATTATTAAATAAAATAAATTTTTTATTATTTTTTTCAAAAATAGATATAACTTTTTATAAATTAAATGCATTAGAAAGATCACAATATTTTCTAGATTACCTAGAAATGACTTTTGAACCAGGATCAATAACTCAGAATCTAAGTATTTTAATTTTTTTCCAATAGCACATAAAGAAATATATTAATTTTTCTTACAGCCGTGAAAAATCCGGTCTGAAAAATATTGATCCGAGTTATTTGTTACAGTCTTTCTAATAAATTAAATTATATTGTATTTCATCTATTTTTAAAGAAATATATTCAACATTTCTAATATTTCGATTCAAAAAATAAAAAATAAAAAATAATGTTTTGTAAAAAAAAAAAAAGTTTGAACCGTGGAAAAATTCCACGGGTTGGTTAGTTTTTATAATGTTCTTGGATCATAGTTATTATTATTAAATTATTTTTTTAATTAGATAAAAATAAAAATGTCGGATTTTGGAGTGACAAATAACCAATTGTCCCTAAAAACAAATGAATACACCAAACATAGCATTCCACATAACAAACCTACAATAAACTAAACATCTGTAGATAAATATCTTCTAAAAGTTAGCCATAATTGATGTTACCAAGAGAATACTTGTGTCATAAAAAGGTTACAAAAAATATGGTTTATATAATAATACGGAAATTAGTTATATAGTTATGCATTTTTAATCGGAATAAATCTGCTGTGATTCTAAATGGATCGCAGGACCTGTGATTCCAAATCTAGCCTTTTATTTTTTGGAATGCACAAATCTCAACAACACTTATTTTTTATGCACAAATTTCTAGACAAATAAATGGATGGATTTGGAATAACAGGTCCTGCGATCCCTTTAGAATCACAGCAGATTTATTTCCTTTTTAATCAACATATCAACAGTCAATTTGTGTGATATAAGATATATTATGCGATCTAATTAGAGATACAATTGTTGAGCTATTTAATTACATCATAAAATCACAATGAATCAATACTACTAAATTTTTTTTAATCGATTGAGTGTTTTTTTTTTTGAAAAAGTGGGTATAATTCCACCGATTTCATTAGAAATCAAGCTTGTTGCTCCCAACTTCAAATAATTGGAAGAAAGAAATTTTTACAAAGTTATTGGCCTAAACCAGAAAAACAAAAATTGGACCATGCCAATATGAGACCTAAACCAACTAAACAAACACATACGCACATTGCACAGCGCACAACAAACATAACAGATGTATTAAACCAACACATAGCACAACAAACATAACAGGAACCATTAGAAAAGCAAGGTTAGTAACTCAAGTAAGTAAATCATCTAGGAATTATGTCCCATGCATAGGAATTGAATTGCCTTGATCCAGCAAAGCTGGGATGGCCCCATCCTCTTCCTCTGTTCCACCTGCCATATTGACCTGTTGGGATCCTATTACAATCAAGTTATGACAAGGCAAGTCATTAGTGTCCAATAGTAAAATTAAACACAAATGAGTAATGACCCATTGTTTAAAGTCTGACACCAGAATTTGGCTAATGAAATAATTTTAGTACCCACAGTCTTCAAAGTAGGCACTAGTAATCGTGATCGTGCACAGCAACGGGAGCAAATTATGTAGTAGAAATCATTAAGCTCCTTAATAAGGAGGAGAGATAATTTAAATCAAATTTGTAGTGAAAAGTAATTAAATACTATATTTATCTACAAGATAACATATGTGAAATCTAGTGTACTGGTAAGAATTTTGGCACCAACAGAACCCAACTAGGTTCGAATCCCGCCTTCAGCAAAAAAAAGAAAAGAAAAAGGGTGTGCGGTGCACAAGTTCGGTCTGTAGGTGCCGTGCGTGGTTCAGAGACATGTTCCATGGGTACAGCGCGCGGTCTACGGGCACTGGGATCATATGCGACGCGACCAGTGCATACTTAAGTGTTGAAGTTCATAATTTGAAAAATTCATCTATGTGCGATCTAAAAATTCAACGGTTGAGCATCATTCCGAAAAAAAAAGTAAATCAAGACCCTTGTCAGGAGAGATATGAGATTGCTAAAACTAGAAAATTATTTACATTTAAAAAGAAGAAGTAAAGTCTAACTTCTGGGGCATAGTAAATAGAAAATGCACAAAAATGTGGCATTTTTATCTTTAGAAACAACAAATGAAATTACAAAATAATAATCTAAACGGCACAAAAATGTGGCATTTTGATTAATTGTACTCTTTACATGTACAAAACAACCGGTCGGTCTTTGTCTAACGGTTGGAGGGCTAGTGTTCAAAATTGAGGTTGATTTGATTTGAGAGAAATAAATGTATAACACGACATCTGAACTACATGTCTTCTTGCTTCTACATTGTTTTGCAAGCATTAATAATACCGATTTGCAAATACACTTCGATCCTAATTAATGATGGGTATATTTGATTGAATTGAGAATAGACTATTCATAATAGCTTATTTGGTATTTGGTTAGGTTAGAATAGCTAGATAGTAAATCCAAATTTTTTGTCTTATTAGTACATATTATTTTTAAGAGTTTTGAGATTTAGTTATTCTAATATGACAAACAATAGTTATTCTTAATTTAACTATTCTAATTATTCTTATTTTGCAATTAAACATACCCTATATGTAGTTATCTTGAGATGATCTAGACTTCAGTCCTAAAATTGATGTATTCATTTACAAGCAATGATCTTTAGGTGAGGTCTATTAATTTGATTTAAAAAATATATATATACAAACAGATCCATTCAAGTTTGATTTTTTTTTTTTTTTTTTAGGAAAAACAAGAGTCATGCTCTCATTTCATTGATAATAAGATGTTACAAGGGTTTTGTAACAAAGTAAAGAAAATACAATGTAACTCACGATGGTGAGTTATGAAAGGAAGAAAATCTAGAAAAGAAAAGAAACCAAAAAGGAACAGAAAAAAATGAAAAGAAACTGAAATAGTAACAGAAGGGCAAAATGGTAAAAAAGGAAGATGTAAAATAGAGAAAATCTGCTGCATCCCCTTCATGCATTGTAACAGCGCACCTATGAGTTGCTTCTTATCTATGAGTATTGATACTGCACCATTACTTGTTCCATTAGTTCCTCTACTATTGCAGCTGATTTGTACTGTAAAGATGTAGTTCACGTGTTATACATTTATTTCTCACAAATCAAATCAACCTCAATTTTGAAAACTAACCCTCCAACCGTTAGCCAAAGACCGATCGGCTGATTTGTACTGTAAAGAGTACAATTAATCAAAGATTATATATGCGTACAATAGAATAGCGCGCGTCAAGGATCATTTAATTACTTAATTGTAACAAGTTGTGGATGCAAGTATTGTTTAATGATGGACTGTAGAGATCAACCATCGCAATGATTTGTATGCCTTTTGTTTATGCATCACACCAAATTTAAATGATTTAGAAGATTGTGAATTTGTGGAGTAGAACTAGGGTGTTCTTAAGCTCACCAAGTTTTTTGGTGAGCTTAACTCCAAAATCTATTAGATATACTTCAAATAATAAATTCAAATCATTGAAACCATAGTAGGAAAAATCGGTATCGGTATTGGGATCGGGATCGGGATCGGTCCCGGCCGATACCGATACGGGATCGAAGTATCGGATCGGCTCAGAATCGGGTTTTTTTTTCTTTTTTTTTATGATTTGTTATGTGAGGATCGGCTCAGGATCGGATCGGGGCCGACCGATACCGATACGGGATCGGAGTATCGGATCGGAATCGGCCGATTTTTCCTACTATGATTGAAACCATTGAAACCGATTTACTTCACGAGTGATGAATTTACATACAAAATTTTTAGAATATAGAATTAATTTTGTATAAAATCAAGTGGTCAAAAAGTGTTAAAAAAAATGAATGCACTAAAATTAATTTATAAATCTTCTTATTTTGACCATTTAACTTTATATTAAAATAATTCGAAAACTTAAAATCTTTACATGTAATTTCATTGCTTAAGAAATTGATACAATATATTTTGGAGTTAAGCTTACTGTAAACCTTGTGAGCTTTAGAACAGTCTAGTTTTACTCGATCGATTTTGTGATAGGTGAACTAATTACCGAACAAGTATCTTACCAAATCCGTAATCAGTGTTTTTTATTTGTTAATACCTGTTACTTCCAATTAATTATTACGGAAGTTTGAACGATGTTTTCAGAAATTTATATAGTTGTTGGTTGTTGATCTCTTCTCCTATATATACATACATTCTCCCACAAAACATAAGTGCACTGCATCTTTTTACAACATGACAAATATCCAATCCCTCCTAATTTTCTCCTTCTGTCTACCACTTCTCACAATAGCATTTGCTACCGTTTCCTTCTTCCTCTTAAATCAATGGCGCAATGCTCAACATCTCCCACCGAGCCCCCCTGCTCTCCCGATCATCGGCCACTTGCACCACCTACTCAAATTTCCGATTCACCATACACTGGACCGGCTGACGACAAAGTACGGCCCCCTTCTCCACCTCCGCTTTGGTTCCTCTATCCGCATCATTGTCGGCTCGGCAGACCTTGCACGTGAATTACTAAAGAACCATGACGCTGTCTTCACCAACCGGCCGTCGTTCTCTGTGTTACACTATGTTACAGTTGATAAGGGCTTTGCGTTTGAACCATTTGGCCCCTTTTGGCTTTTCATGAAGAGGCTGTTAATGTCAGAGCTGCTGGGGTCGAAAACAGTAGAAAAACTACGTCCAGTGCGCAGTGCAGAGCTGAGGAGCATGTTGAGGAGCATCCTCAATAAAGCTCAAGAAAATGAGGATGTGAACTTGAGTAAGGAGATTATAAAGCTAATGACCAATGAGATAACAAGAATGGCTGCCAGTTCAGCAACCAGGAGCGAGACAGAGGAGGCATCTGAGCTGGTGAAGCAGTTGATGACCATTCTAGGGTCGTTCAACTTGGAGGATTATTTCGGGATTTGTCGAGGGATGGATCTGCAAGGGCTGGGGAAGAGGATGAATGACGTGCACATCCAGTTCGACAGGTTGTTGGAAGGGATCATGAGGGAAAAAGAGGTGGAGAAAGAAGAAGGGAAGCAAAGAGAGGTGAAGGATTTGATTGACATATTGCTCAACGTGGCGGCCAATGACAATTCCGAGATTAAGCTCAGCAGAGAGAACATCAAGGCATTCATCAGGGTATGTATATATTTTTCTTAGTTTGATTTTGCCCAGAAAATCAGCTAGCTAAGTTCTAAAACTTCTAATGTTAGTTCTTGGTTCGAGAAAACTTGTACCAAATTAAGATAACAACAACAACAGCTATAATAATAATAATAATAATAATAATAATAATAATAATATACAAATCAGGTTCTCTTCATCGCGGGATCACATGCACCTTCGGCAACAATCGAATGGGCGCTGGCCGAGCTGATCAATCACCCTGATGCTCTCCGAAAGTTACACGACGAGCTCGATCGTGTTGTTGGTAAAGACCGTCTAGTTGAAGAGACCGACCTGCCAAACCTTCACTACCTCAATGCAGTGATGAAAGAAGCAATGCGGCTTCATCCTCCCGGCCCAATCGTACACCGTCAATCCATCAAGGCTTCGATTGTTAATGGCTACACCATCCCTGCCAATACCTCTCTTTCCGTAAACCTATGGTCAGTTAACAGGGATCCAAAATACTGGGTGGACCCGAATGAGTTCAAGCCCGAGCGGTTCCTTGAGGAACCGACTGCTGGGTTGGATATTAGAGGACTAAACTTCCAGCTGTTGCCGTTTGGCAGCGGCATGAGGGGCTGCCCTGGCGTCACACTTGCAATGACATCTCTACCAGTGGCAGTAGCCGCACTGGTGCAGTGTTTTGATTGGAACGTGAATGGTAAGGTCGACATGGCAGAAGGGATCACAGGGTTTGTGTCTGCTCGTGTACTCCAGCTTGTTCTTCCTGTTGTTCCCCGGCTGCAGCCATTTCCGGATATAGAATAGCCTAGGATTAGCTAGTAAATCTGGTTGTATGATATGTGAGATTAATGATTATAAAATAATTAAGCCTGAAGACAATGTACTGTTGGTGACAATATGTTTGTACTTTAAAAATAAGTTTGATCAATGATTCTAAAATCAGTTGGCCTGATGGCGATACCTCGTCGCTCAGACTTTTTATAAACTAATCACCACTCTCTTAATGACCAAGCAGGCATAGTGCTACTCCCAATATGCACATGCTATTAACCACAATGATGAAGGGGAAAAATCGGTGGGAAACAACCATCGGGCATTACAATCTAAAACCAACTCCAAATAACTGGAGGAAAGAAATTTTTACAAAGTTACTGACCTAAATCAGAAAAACAAAAATTGGACCACGCCAATATGAGACCTAAACCAACTAAACAAACACATACACACATAGCACAGCGCACAACAAACATAACATATGTATTAAACCAACACATAGCACAACAAACATAACAGGAACCATTAGAAAAGCAAGGTTAGTAACTCAAGCAAGTAAATTATCTAGGAATTATGTCCCATGCATAGGGATTGAATCGCCTTGATCCAGCAAAGTTGGGATGGCCCCATCCTCTTCTCTGTTCACCTGCCATATTGACCCGTTGGGATCCTATTACAATCAAGTTATGACAAGGCAAGTCATTAGTGTCCAATAGTAAAATTAAAGACATTGAGTAATGACCCATTGTTTAAAGTCTAACATCAGAATTTGGCTAATGAAATAATTTTAGTACCTACAGCCTTCAAAGTAGGCACTAGTAATCGTGCCTGTGCACAGCAACGGGAGCAAATTATATAGTAGAAATCATTAAGCTTCATAATAAGGAGGAGAGATAATTTAAATTAAATTTGTAGTGAAAAATAGTTAAATATTATATTTATCTACAAGATAATACATGTGAACTCTAGTGTACTAGTAAGAATTTTGGCACCAACAGAACCCAACTAGGTTCGAATCCCGCCTTCAGTAGAAAAAAAAGGAAAAAGGATGCGCGGTGCACAGGCTCGGTTCGCAAGTGCCGTGCCTGGTTCACAGCGCATTCTATGGGTGCGGCGCGCTGTCTACGGACACTGGGATCATATGCAGCGCGACCAGTGCATACTTATGTTTTGAAGTTCATAATTTGAAAAATTCATCTATTTATGATCTAAAAATTCAACGGTTGAGCATCATTCCGAAAAAAAAAGTAAATCAGAACCCTTGCAGGATCTAGACATTAAGCTCCTTAATAAGGATGAGAGATATGAGATTGCTAAAACTAGAAAATTGTTTACATTTAAAAAGAAGAAGTAAAGTCTAACTTGTGGGGCATATACTATTTTAAGTTTGGTTGGAGAACATAATAAATAGAAAATGCACAGAAATGTGGCATTTTTATCTTTAGAAACAACAAATTTAATTACAAAATAATCCTCAAAAATTTGTCAATTAAAAAAGAATAAAAAAGTTTGAGTCTCTCTCACGACTTTGCAGCTTCTGTGAATTTAAAAAAAAAAAAAAATCTAATAGCAGACTACATAATTAATTAACGGGGATCCCTATGGTGCAGCAAAATTGTTTTGGCTATAGTACAGCAAAATTATAGCCATTCATTTTTTAAATCCGATGATTGGGAATATTAGAAATTTAACAGCATTTCTCCGTTACATTTAACAAAAATGTTAGTCGGAAGGCCAAATTGGTCATTTTACAATGAACCGTGTATTTCATACTCTCAGACATATCCTCTTCGCCTCTCCCTCTTCGCTCTTTTTAAACGCTCGTGACCACCCCCTCCTCCCGTCTGTATTGATAGCCGAGCAAGCGCACCGCCCCTCTCTGCCATTTTCTTCGCTCTCGCTCTCTCTACGGAGCACCGTGCCCAAATTCCCATTTCTCTCTCTGTCTCTCAGCCCGAGCACTGAGCACAAGATGAGATGAGAGCCAATCAAATACAGATGAATCCTTCAATCCAAAGCATGTATGACACGGCAAGATCGAAGTACAATTTCTATATGGCTCAGACTCTCTGACCACCTGGGCCCCATCATCCACTAAGTGATATTTCATGAGTTGGGGTTGTGTCTGGGATTGTATCTAGGAATTTCATAATAGCATGTAATTGATTTCATATTATGTGTTATGTAATTGAATTAGTATGACTTAATTTTACTTTCTTCTTAATTAATCGCAAGTTTTGTGCTATTGAATAGTTCTATGCATGTTTATTCCTTTTTAGGAATAGTTCTAAATTCATGTTTGACAGAAAAAGAAAAAAAA
This sequence comes from Carex pumila, assembly GCA_033356055.1. Taxonomy (NCBI): domain Eukaryota; kingdom Viridiplantae; phylum Streptophyta; class Magnoliopsida; order Poales; family Cyperaceae; genus Carex; species Carex pumila. The sequence continues at coordinate 73,691 of JARJHM010000978.1, read as the reverse complement.
ATGAAATTTCTCATGTTTGTATGCATCTTGTTTTGACAGTCTTGAAGATCCAAGTTTCAAACTTCAAAAATTAATTTAATTGAATCACCAAACATACCTCGACTAATTCATTGATCCCCAAACATAGAATGTAGTTGATTGTACTTGGACAATACTGGTACCAAACAACAGAATCAAGAACCAAAGCAACTGGTATTTAAGTAAAAGAAAAGTAAACCTGAGGAGTCCATTTAATTTCTGATTTTGGTTGAATTATCTCCAAAATTGATATTGATTAAAAGCACAGTTAAATAATTGCATTTAGGACAAATCAACCATTCTTTACATTAACAGATTGATCAAAATGAGTGAAACAATTTCATCCGCCAAAAAATGAAAGAAAAAGTCAATTCAGATTTTGGGTGAAACGGAAACTAACATCTTTGACAAAATTAATCAAGTTAGCACATAAACATGATAACCTGTGCATAACAAACAATCTTAAGCTAACATTGAAATCAAGATAAACCATAGTATAGTGGTACGGACAACAGTGAGTACAGGTACCGACAGAAATTATGCCTACACGATTTCTAATACAATCCCTGACAGGAGCAACAGTACAACACAAATCATTCCAAGTTATAAAAATGTGTTGACAGCCAGAAAAAAGAGGCTAAATGCAAAATAGAAAACACTAGATATTTCAAACCAATACAGATAAAAATTCAGAATGTTAATTTAGCTAAAAGGCATAACCATTATAACCAATGATAACAATAGATAAATCCACAGAGAACAAAAGATAGACATTCTCTCTGTTCCTTTTTTTTTTAAAAGTTGGCAGAGGCTGCCAATCCATTGCATTGAAATGTAATAGTTACAGCAGGTACAATATGCTTAACTATAAACCGGTACCACATGCTCAATTACCATCGGTACTACCAAACCCCAAATCCAATTACAGCAACCCCAAAACTCAAACCCAATTAGAGCTGCATTCTTACAGAAAAATGGAAAATTTACACTTTAGTCCAACATTATTAAAATAGTCCAGTTGCTATACTAGCAAAGATAACTCACCAAAACCTACAATCTCATTTACAGTAATTCAACCAGAAGGCACATACATTCTCACTAATGTATATTTGTCTGAGAGACTACAACTCGGGAGGTGAAAATTAATTTGACTAAACAGAAGCAGCACTAAAAGCATGGAGATGTCCAAATGTAAGATTCTAGTCCATCCATCCTTTCAGAATCAACTCTCAGAAACGCTTAAGAGAAATAACAGTTTCTCGGATAGCTGCTGATCCCTTAAGAGAAATTCTTTTGCTGACTTCAGAAACGCTTCCTCTACAAGATTTGGATGGGGGCATGTTAACCCCGAGCTGAAAGGAGAAAAAAAAATACAATTTAGTTAGATAATTTGAAAGAAACAAAACATATTAAATAACTATAAAGTATAGAAGTAATAAAACCAGTAAGGGTTTTGGTGTAATACAGAACAGCGAATGCAAATTTGCTCAATGCATTATATTTCTAATCAATGCATACTAATATTTGTCATGAACAGCTACAACTTCTATCTCTTCGCTTTTCTTCACAGAAGGACCACTTGGCTTCTGCTCCTTTGTTTGTAAATATTTTTAACAATACGAAAAGAAGACAAAAAAGAAAAGAACATCGATTAATAGAGTAACAATTTCATAAGTGAGACCACTTTCCTAATTCACATCCTTTAATTAGTGAATATTTAAAAAATACAGTAAATTATTCCACAGACCTTTTTATTTAGTTTTTTTTTTTTATTTACCTTCATTATCATCAGCAGATGCTTCCGAGTTTGATGTAGTTGTGCCACAACTTTGCGATCCTGAAAACAAGTTACAACTCTAAGATACACATGCCTATAAAAAGAAGGATTAATTTCTCATGAACCCTTAGAGAGTTCTTTAATTTCTTATTTACCCCTTAACACTTCAATATATCCAAGTGGTCTTACAGTGCACAAGTCAGCTTTGCAAAATTCAGCATAATAAGGTTTGTTCTGGCCCTCCCAAATTTCTTGAGCATCACTCAAGCCAGTTTCTGGGCCAACTACAATTTAAAATATGACTCTAATATGCAAAGTGTATAACATTAAGCAGAGCGTAATAGGGAGAGGAGAGCTAGCGAGAAGATTTATCCGATGCCAATGTAGTGAGCAATTTGGATATCATCCCACTTATAAGAATGATTTATCATCCAAAATAAGAAAAAAGTGATCAGTATTAACATAGAAAAGGGACAAGTATTGGTAGTTCCTTTTTGCCACTTGTTTATCTATAAAAATATAGAAAATAGAAGTTTCATTTCAATTCAACAAGGTGGATACTAACTATAAAATAGCAATACAAAGCCAGACTGCTTTAATATAAGATCAGTTGGTACCGGCTGGTACAATCCAGTACCGACTAGTACACTGTACCAGATGACATATTCCTGCTGGTATCGACTAGCAGTCATGGTTAGACATCATCATAACATACTTCTCTACTATTATACATAATTGAACAGAACAAGATTAAACAAAATTTGATTGCAATCTAGTACAAGGTTAAAATAACTTCAAACAAAACAGAAATGAACAGTACAAGAAGTTTTAATTGACCCAATCCACATTGCAGGAACATTTGAAAGATTTTTGCTCTTTTGCTGGTGTAAAAAATAATTGAATTTTTTTCATTTTCTTTTCCATGAATTCCATGAATTGTGGGACCAACATTGTTCTTTAATTTTTCAAATCCGTTATTGGGACCTATATAATTAGAGGCTTAAAAGTTTGATTTAAAACAAAGCACAAGACATCATACTTGTACCAACTTAACTTGAATTATACTAGCGGGACTCAAAAAATTTCATTTGGATATACTAGAAATGCAGTTTGGGGGAGATCGAGTGGAAGTAGTCATTAAATTGAGACTAAGCTTTGGTTTTCTCAGCTCAGTGCAAGGACTGAGTTCCTTCGTATCTATTTCATCAAAATCTGAAAATACAATTAAAAAGGAATTGGGACTTAGGTTAGTAAAATCGAAAATTAGAGACGAGAGAGCAGATAAACCTGCGTTTGCGTCCGCGTGAGTAAAAGAAGGCACTTCTATCTGTCACGATGCGGTGGTGAACTGCGTGGAGAGAGCGGTTTGAGGGAGAGTAGCGACTAGCGATTTATAGAAGAGAAGTGGCGCGGAGGAGCTGGTTTTCCCCTGGCGGAGTGGCGAGAAAGAGAGTGGAGGGACTTATAGGAAGAGGGAGCGGCGAGAAAGAAATGTCGTGAGAAATAACGGAGCAATTAAAAAGACTATTCTATCCCTAAACAACTTAAAAATGGAGACATCCGATTAAAGGTCAGGATTTAATTAAATTAATTACTGTACTACAGCCAAAACAATTTTGCTGCACTGTAGACATCCCCTTAATTAACGGGTGAATTTCTTCATGACTAATTTTTTTAAATACTGGCCGGTTGTGTCGCTAATAAATTATTTTTCTAAAATAGCGCACATTTGTTGTCCTTTCTTTTTTTTTCTTATATGCCCATGAGAAGAAACTCGTGTAGCGCATTTCTAATTAATAATAAAAAATGCGTGATGGGCACCAATAGGAGACTGATTTTGTCATGACGTGGACAAACAGAAGGGCAACACGTACGTGGTTTTCCTTTGGAGAAGGTTTATGGGTTTGTAATTCAACATAATGCATGTTTTGTAAACTTAATTATGTTTTGTTATTCAAGATTATAATTAAATTGGGTGCCTTACTGAATTTAGAGGATTAATGGTAGTGTTGTTATATATGTTAATGGGTTTCATACTTTTGGATTTTGAATTATACCCTTAAACCGAGGATTATATTATATTAGCTTTAAAAAGGGTTGATTTTTCTATATATATAAGCGGAATAATTAATTGGCTGGATTTAAAGGAAAATCTCTGTTAAATTTTCTAATAATTTGAAATGGCATGCCGGGTTTAAAACCCAAAGCCACTAAGGAGTGGTACATGACTAGATCATGCATTATTCAAAATTGTGCATTTTATGGGTTTCAAATGATCTTTCATCTTGAGCAGACTGCAGATCTGATCTGGAGTGAAATCTGCTGAGAACGTCTTTGATTTGTTTGGGCTTTTAATTGGGCTTTTAATTGGTTATGAACTTGGGCTCTTTTGGGCTGTCTAGAGAAATAAAAAAGGGCCTTAAATCTCCATACAAAGTGGTCTTAGGCGATGGCCCGGTGAGCATTTTTATTTTTTCCTATTTTAATCTGAATAATGGATTAGAGACTAATTATGCAAAATCGCCACTTGACATGATAATATATTAATAAAGTATTTAAACGTGAATTTTGTATAATGTTGTATTTTTTTTAGAATTAAGGTTAGTAATTTTAAATGCCTATTAACGATTTAATTGATAAACAATGTGTTTTTAAAGAGTCAAATGATCTAAAAATGTACTCTCTTATTCTTACAAAATCATCTAAACTATTATAAACTACTTTAATCATTTGATAATACTTATATACACTCTTATTTACTCTATTAGACTATTACCTTATAATCCTCATCTCTCTTCTACTTATAAAATATGTATTTACATCATTGTGATTAGCACAGGAATTAGGCCAAACCTAATTGCCAGAAATTTAGTAACCGGGATAGTTATTTTTTTTACCAAGATTTATTATTTGAGCCGAAGAGGGTTATGGCATGAATCTAATATTGCATTTTTACCATGCATGCATAAAGAATAGACAGTAATGCGATTTTCCTAATCCAAATTTAATACACTATTTTTATCATGGATAAATATGTTGATAGGAATGATGTTAATTATAAAATATCATGATTATTATTTAATATTTTCAACTTGAATCCACAACTTGTTATAATAGAGTAATTAAATGACCCTTGATGCTATTTTATTGTTTATGCATCACACACCAAATGACGGACCCTTGACGCTATTCTATTGTACGCATATATTATCTTTGATTAATTGTACTCTTTACAGTACAAATCAACCGGTCGGTCTGTCTAACGGTTGGAGGGTTAGTGGTCAAAATTGAGGTTGATTTGATTTGACAGAAATAAATGTATAACACGACATCTGAACTACATTAATGAATGACCGTTAGACAAAGACCCTCCAACCGTTAGACAAAGACCGACCGGCTGATTTGTACTGTAAAGAGTACAATTAATCAAACATTATATATGCGCACAATAGAATAGCGCGCCTCAAGGGTTAAGGCACTGATCAGCATGAGATATTCAGACAAGGAGAGGTCTGTATTCCTTATAGCGCAGTTCATAATTTGGAGGGAGCGGTGTGCCAAAATTTTCAGATAATCAGTTGCAACAGTAGAGGAACCAACGGAACATGTAATGGTGCAGTATCAATACAAGCAACTCATAGCTGCACTGTTACAATGCATGAAGGGGATGCAGCAGATTTTCTCTATTTTGCATCTTCCTTTTTTATCATTTTACCCTTCTGTTACTATTTCAGTTTCTTTTCATTTTTTTTTCTGTTCCTTTTTGGTTTCTTTTCTTTTCTAGACTTTCTTCCTTTCTTAACTCACCATCATGAGTTACGTTGTATTTTCTTTACTTTGTTACAAAACCTTTGTAACATCTTATTATCAATGAAATGAGAGAATGACTCTTATTTTTTCTCAAAAAAAACAAAAAAAGATCAAACTTGAACGGATCTGTTTGTGTGTATATATATTTTTAGATCAAATTAATAGACCTCACCTAAAGATCATTGCATGTAAATCATGAACACATCAATTTTAGGACTGAAGTCTAGATCATTTCAAGATAACTACATATAGGGTATGTTTGGTTGCAAAATAAGAATAATTAGAATAGTCAAATTAAGAATAACTATTGTTTGTCTTATTAGAATAACTAAATCTCAAAACCCTTAAAAATAATATATTCTAACAAGACAAAAAATTTGGATTTACTATCTAGCTATTCTAACCTAACCAAATACCGAATAAGCTATTCCAAATAGTCTATTCTCAATCCAATCAAATATACCCATAATTAATTAGGATCGAAGTGTATTTGCAAATCGGTATTATTAATGCTTGCAAAATAGTGTAGAAGCAAGAAGACATGTAATTCAGATGTCGTGTTATCTTCTAAGTTCTAATTCATCTGCTTGCACGAAACCTTCGTATGTCATACCCTTTTAATTCGATGCCAATCTTCATTTCTTCTACCAAAAACACCTTATTTATCTTCTGATCTGCAAACAATGGCCAGCATATCATCGGTACACCGAAACTCACCTCTTCGAGTGTAGAGTTCCAACCACAGTGACTCACAAAACAACCAACTGCCTCATGTTTTAGAACCTCAACCTGCGGAGCCCACTCTATTACACATGATACGCATGCTAGGCATCGAATTAATGGTGGAACACGTGATACACAAATGAATGAATGATACACATGTAATTGTTTCTTCAGCCAACCTTTGACTTTAGAAGCTCTCAGTGAAATTCAAACCTTACAACAGATGCTTCATGCGATCCTCTTATCCTCAGATGCACAAGATGATATCTCTTGGAAAGGAACAAGCAATGGAAATTACACAGTAAAAAGTGCATACTTGCTGATGAAGAATACACCTAGAATACAACATAAGGTGCATAGAGTGTGGGCTTTGAAGGTGCCACCAAGGGTGAAAGTCTTTGGTTGGCTCATGTTACGTAATCGACTACTGACAATTGATAATCTACACCGAAGGGGACTAACAATCCCAAACAGATGTGTGCTATGCAAATCCAACCTAGAGACAATTCACCACTTGTTTAATGCATGTCCCTACTCCCTTGCATTATTCAATAAGCTAGAAATGGAGAATCCAAGTATGATAGCAGGAAAATCAATCTTTTTGGCTTCAAGGACAGCATCCATCCTCTCCACAAGGGCTTCAAAGGAATACAAGACGACTACCTTAATTGCTCAATTCATCATATGGAGAGAAAGATGTGCAAGGACATTTGGAGAAGTGAACAAAGACATAACAGAATTGATGCAAGAGATCGACATGCAATTGCATTTCATAACAAAATGATGAAATAATCGACTACTGTTCAGCAGTACGCCAAATTTTGAAGCTGCTGTTTTCCTTTCCTTTACTGTTTTATCTTAGTTTTTGTTTAATTTCACTTTCTTATTTAGCTCAATCATCTTGAGCAAATAGTAATTTTATTTCTAGGAGTTACATCTCCAATGTAACTCGAACTTCAATAAATCAAATACGGGCTAGACCCATATTTTCTTCAAAAAAAATTGTTTCTTCAGCCTTGTAGCACATGATACACATGCTAGGCATGTTCCAGACCCTCTTTGCTAAGTTCTCAGAGGTCAAAATTTTCTCATAATATGTAAGCCTACCAACTTGGAAATATCTTTTTCTAATAAACTGTTTGCATTGTTTCTATTCATTTGTTTTTCAGAAGCATAACTTCTTCATGAAATATTTATACTCTTTGAAGGAGATAGATAATCCTTACCCAGCTATTAATTGGGAATAATAGGACAGACATGGTACTACCCAGCGATTAACTGGGAATAATTGGCTGATTAGTCAAAGAAATCTGTAATAGTTTGATTGTCATTAACGATTAATCGGCCGATTAATTAGTCTAACCTACCATTTTTAACAACATTGGTATCTCCAAATTTTAAACGTCCATCAACTAAACTGATCAACGGACTAGATTAAAAAGGAAAACAGATTCTTGATATTTAAGTGTAAAGCTAGAGACTTATTACATGTTCAAAGGCAGGTAACTGCCAATTTGTGTGAAGCTTCATCTATAAATTTTTAATGCATTAATTTGGTTGGGTCCAGTTTGTTCCCTAAGCTGCCAATTTATGTGAAGCTTCATCTCCAAATATTCATTCTTGATACAAATTAGAACTTCAGTTGAGAGGGTGGAAGAAACCAATAAATTAGTTAATTGTTTACTAAAATTAAAATAATACATACAATTTGTTAAAAAGCTGAGTTTCCTCTAAGATATCATGCTCAAAATATAGGGGTGAAAACGGAGTGGATAATGTCTGATTCGTATTTGATTTGTATTTGAAAAATTACATAACGATATCCATATCAGAATATTCATGTGAAAACGGATATGGATATGATTTTAATTTTAATTATCCATATCCAAATAGTAGAATTTTAATATATAATGAATTTTTTTATCTTATTCATCATTATAGATAAATGTTATGAACTTCAATAATTTTTTTAATAATATTTATATATTTTTTATAAATATCTAATCAGATCCGTATCTGTATATATATATCCATCTAATATCAGATCCGTATTCGTATCCAAAAAGTAAAAAATGGATACACATATGGCTTTTACCATTATCCGCTCTGTATCTGATCCGTTTTTAACCCTACCAAAATATCTTTGTTAAATTTTGGACAGTGATAATAATTAAACTTTTGTTGAATAATCAATGTAATTTCATCGATCACCTGACGGTCATGCTTACTGTTTTGGTAACAACGCAAAATTAAAGTTGGACTCTGTTTTGGTACTGAAAAGGATCATCATAAATAAATTGCTGGGGAACCTTTTACAATTTCACTGAAGTTTTATTTATTTATTTTTTTCTTAATTGAAACCCGTAGGGCTAGGCCAATTTCAAAGAATTGGGAAGCATGTGGAGATTTTTTTTTTTTTTTCATCGCTATTATTTTAATTAAACCGACTCTCTTTGTTGTAGATCTCCATGTGAAAACATAACAGGAAGTGCTCTTCCGACTATTCAAGTCACCACCAAGGTCCGCATCAACGAAACCTTCTAGACCCACACCACCTTTCTTGAAACACAATGCCATTCTTGAGGTGCCTTTCAAGTATCTTAGCAGCCATTTCACCGTCTCCCAATGTGCGGTACCGGGGTTTGCCATGTAATGGCTCACTACTCCCACTGCATGAGCTATGTCAGGTCTGATGCATACCATGGCATACATGAAACTGCCAACTGCCGAGGAATATGGTACAATCACCATGTAGTCTTGCTCCTCCTTCGTCTTTGGTGCTTAAGCCTTCGACAACTTTTGTACTCCCAGCAATGTGATTCTTGGTTTAGCATCTTGCACTCGAAATCGATCCAACACCTTGTTGATGTACTTCTCCTACGACAAAGTTAGAGTACCTGCCACTCAATTTCGAGAAATGCGCATGCTTAGAATTTGACTTGTTGGACCCAAGTCCTTCATCTCGAACTCTTGTGCTAACTGTTGCTTTAATATGTTGATTTCCTTCATGCTTGCACCTGCAATGAGCATGTCATCGACATACAAAAGCAAAATAACATAAGAGCCACCAAAATCTTTGAAGTAGCAATAGTGGTCCATGTCTCCTTGTTTGAATCCACAACTGCTCATGAATTTGTCGAATTTTTTGTACCATTATCTCCAAGCTTGCTTCAAACTGTATAGGCTTTCATTTAACTTGCACACAAGACCCTTCTGTCCCTGAGTTTCGAATCCCTCAGGCTGCATCATGTAGATTTCTGTTAGTTTGTAATAATCTAGAAGTCAATAATACGATAATTTATCATAAAGTTTTGTTCATGAATTAGATGATTAATATTATTTTGTTGCCTTGAGTATTATTGCATTTATGGATCATTTCGAGTTCATGACTGAAATTGTGAAACTCCATAATATAGATGATATATACTCTTAATCTTAAAATGTCACTGACCAAGGTAATTAGCAGGAACACTAATTACCGCTATAAGGTTAGAATGTGGATTAAAAGATGGTTAAGTTTTACAAACCACCTGACACAAGATGTCATTTTAATCATATAGATACATGTTCTAGAAACATGGTATTTGACAGACCCCGAATAAAACATTAAATAGAATTGTGTTTGTGTCATTTATGTTTTCATTCGGTGTCACGTTCTACAGTATGAGGTATTTATCGTTCCCACTGAGAAATATGTATGTGTGATTGTTATCCACCGCTGTCCGTAAACAGCAGTCATAACGGTAACATTCCCATATGTATAGCTTAGCTGAGGAAGTGATAGTCTACCAAGAATACTATTTGTCCCTCGTATTTTATACGAGCTATAGCATCACTGGATCCCTTGGTAGAGTAAGATTATCAGCGCGCGGTATGATTACAAGAGTAATCATATTTGATAATCTGCTCAAGATCAAGAAAATATTAAGTTTACAAGGATGATACACATCTACCTTGAAACTAATCTGATAGCTATGAGACAGAAGAACAGACACAAGTAAATTGTTTACTGGATCGTGATATTGTACTGTACAGCATCATCTGTGTAATTGGATGGTCATGATGTGTTGCCAGACGCCACCCATGATTATAGAAGTTAAAACAGTTTTAACTCTATTTACCAACATAACACAGATCCTATTGGGTCACACCATATAAGAGTTAATCGGAGAATCTTATTGTGATTGATTATAAATTGGTTATGATCAATAGTAAGATGGTTATAATTAATTATACGTGTTATAATTAAATTATAAATATTATGTAAAAATAACAAGCAAAAACATTGGTTAATTTATAAACGTGTATGACACGTTGCATAAAAGTTAACCGGTTAATTTATAAATGTGCATGACACGTTGTATAAATTACCGAAACAACAACCGCAAGAAAAATATATATAATTGTTCAGAATAATTATATGAATATTATTTGTGTTCGGGGCGAGGGCATTCGAGTCTTTTCAGATTCGTCCTTATCCGCATGACATGTCATCGATCCTATTCAGATGACACGTCATCAATACCGAAACAAATAACCGCAAGAAATATAATTGTTCAGAATAATTATACGAGCATTATTTGTGTTCGGGCAGAGGTCATTCGGGTCTTTTCATATTCGTGCTTATCCGCATGACATGTCATCGATCCTATCCAGATGATACGTCATCGATCTTATCCACATGACACCTCACCCCCCTAGGTGGCATGCCTTGTCATAGGGGTATTTTGGTCTTTTCACACCATTTTAGAGGCTATAAATAGAGGGGTGCATGAGAGGATTAAGATACTAATTCACTTGTATCGTTTCGTGCAGAATCGAATCGGTATTTTCTCTCTTTCTCGGTTTCTTTCCCAAACAGTGTTTCGGTTGAGAAAAGAAAGTTATACGTAGTTGAGGTATAATCTTGCGGGTTGTTGTGGAGTATATTTACGGGATCGATGAATAGTGTTTTACCGAATTTTGCGGTATGTCAGTTTTGCTTATTTGATGAAACTGAGTAACTGAAAATTCGTGTTTACGGGTTTTCGTCTTTTCCCCATGAATAGTGTTTTTGCAAAATTCTGCGGTTTACGGTATTTCTGGCAGAAGAAATTAACCGCTCTCTGGTTAGTCCTGGTGGATAACCGATAGAGGCATCAGACGTCTGATGCTCCGACATGAGTCGATTCCTTCTGTGTTGTAGCTCTACACGCTCGGTCTGCATTCCAACTGTGATTTGGAAACAAGGTATAAATATGTTATATTAATCTATTTAATTGGTAAGTAGATTAAAGTTTTAGAAATCAATCATGGAGTAGATCTGTAAAAGGATTAAATTGGGTTTTGATGCCAAAGGAATACTGAATGTGGACTGCCTTGGAAAGTTTCCTGACATACCCCGTTTAATCCTGAGCTTAAGTTGGCCGTAGAAATTTTTGTTCTGCGGTTATTCCGCACCTTAAGCCTAAATGGGTTTTGGTTACCGCGAAACCCCAAAAGTGGTATCCGAAACCCAACAATTTCCTCCTTCGAATCTCCGTGAAGGAAAGTTGTCTTCACATCAAGTTGTTCTAGGTGCAAATGCTTAGCCGCCACAATACCGAGAATAATTTGAATGGTTGTAAGCTTCACCATGGGTGAGAAGACCTCGGTGTAATCAATACCTTTCTTTTGTAAGAAATCCTTGGCCACCAATCTCGCCTTGTAACGCTTATTGCCATCTGCCTCTTCTTTAACTCGATACACCCACTTATTTTGTAGCGCCTTCTTTCCTTCTGGCAATTGAGTCAAGACCCATGTCTTGTTCTTCTCCAAGGATCTTAACTCCTCTTTCATTGCTCGCTCCCACTTGACTGCATCACTTGAGTCTACTGCCTCACTGTAATCTTCAGGCTCACCCGAGTTGGTTAAAAGTAAATGATTGAGGCAAGATAGATACCTGGTGTTAGGTTTACGAACCCGAGTAGACCTTCTCAACATTGGTTCGTGTGGATTGGGCTCTTCTTGGACTGCATCTTCGACCACAACATCATCAAATTCATCATCGGCTTCATGATCTCCTTGGATCACATCACTTTCGATCCCTTAATTACTGGCCATACCATGTGGGACTTGCAAATCACCCAAATCAATCTCTCTCACTTAATCCACATTAGATTTGGACATCTTCTTATATAACTCATTTTCAGTGAAGGTAGGATCTCTGGACCTAATTACTTTTCGACTTTTCTCATCCCAAAATCTATAACCAAAATAATTAGATCCATACCCAATGAAAATACATTTCTTGGCCTTTACATCCAACTTGTCCCTTTTGTTCGAGTCCACATGCACATATGCTGTGCACCCAAAAATTTTCAAGTGAGATAGAGATACCTTTTTACCCGACCACTTCTCTTCGGGTAGCTCGAATTCTAAGACCACCGAGGGGCTTCGGTTGATGAGATAAGCTGCCATGTTGATTGCCTCTGCCCAAAACATCTTTGAAAGATCTGCGTGAAATAACATTGCCCTAGCACGCTCGTTGAGAGTTTGGTTCATCCTCTCAGCAATCCCATTTTGTTGTGGTCGGTTGGGGACTGTTCACACTAGCTTGACTCCATTCTCCACACAATACACCTTGAAGTTGGATCCATCATACTTGCCACCATTGTTCGATCTCAAGCACTTTAGCTTTTTACTGTTCTCATTCTCGACCTCTGCCTTCCATTTCTTGAAAACCTTGAATACTTCAGATTTGTGTTTGAGAAAGTAGACCCATACCTTGCAAGTGGAATCATTGATAAACATGACATAGTACCTCGAGCCTCCTTGGGATTGGATCGGTGCTGGTCCCCACACGTCAGTGTGCACAAGTTCTAGCTTGCCTTCCTTACGCTTTTGCTCGACTTTTGAAAAGCTAACCTGCTTCTGTTTGCCAAGCACGTAATCTTCACAAAAGCCGGTTTCAACCGACTGCATAGCCAGTAACAACCCTTTTGATGCTAGAACCTTCAACCCTCTGTCACTCATGTGTCCCAACCTGTTGGGCCACAAGATTGGATTGGTCTCAGCTCCCTCAACTGCTACCAAGTGTACACTGCTGTCAGTTAGATAAAGTGTACCCGTCTTGGTGCCTCGTGCTACAACTATAGCTCATTTCACTATTCTCCAAGAACCTTCTCCAAAGATGGTTCTATACCCCTCACCATCCAATTGACCTACAGAGATTAAATTCTTCTTCAACCCGGGAATGTAACGAACATCATGCAATGTCCATCTATATCCATTGCTCAACTTAATATGAACATCACTTTTGCCCATAATCTCTAAAGGTTTACCATCCGCTAGGAATACTTTTCCATATTCCCCAGTACAAATTTTTTCATCAATTTTTTGCAAGCGGTAGAATGAAAAGAAGCATCTGAATCTAGAATCCAAGATTCGATTGGGCTGTCGACACATAAGACTAGAGCATCATCTGAATCCTCCTTGGTTGTTGCATTCACCGAGTTGGACTCGTCTCCTCTTTTCTTCGCTTTTTTAGGGGCCTTATAGTCATGCTTCAAGTGACCCTTTTTGCCACAATTCCAACACTCTACCTCACCTTTGGTTCGAGACTTGCTTCGACCTCTCAACTTGGATCTACCTCGATTCTCGCCCTTTTGACTCTCGACCCCTTTGAACGGTTAGGGCCGACCCGCTTGTTTCACCTCGCTCATTTCTATGAATCACTTCGCTAATGATGCAGTCATAAACATAGTCGAGAGTCACCTTCTCTTGGCCTGAGATCAACAAGCAATGTGCAAGCAACTCATCATCCAAGGGATACGCAATCGCCTTCAGTTGGTTCACGATATGGTTGAACTCAGCTAAATGCTCCGTCATGGAAACACCTTCGGCCATTTGAAGTTGAAATAGCTGTTGTAGAAGGTGAATCTTGTTGGAACTCAAGGGCTTCTCAAACAAGTCAAATAGTCTCTTGATGAATCCAAAGGTTGTGGTCTCATTAGCGACATATGAAGCCACATCCATTGAGATGGTATTGCTAACGAGACCAAGTGCACAGTGATCTCGCTTCTTCCACACCTTGTCCTCTATGGTGCCGGGTTTGTTCTCTAACATCGCATCCTCTAGTTCTTTGGCATACAATATATCGGTTATTTGTAGCTTCCAATAACCAAAATGTTTGTCATTGAAACATCAGATATTTGCCTTGCCATCCTCCATGTTGATTGAGTAGCACTTCCTCCTACACCAACAGAACCTCCCAGGATCGTAACTTGGCTCTGATACCAGTTGTAAAGTCGAGGTAGCCGCACAATAACCACTACTAGAATTCTAACTTATTGCATGCCCTGAAAAATAGCTTGTTGCAAGGAGATACCCTTGCAACAAGCCTGAAAACACTTGTTGCATGCGTTTACCCTTGCAACTATACCCTTGTAATAACTTCCCTCACAACTGCTAAGTAGTTGCAAGGACTCCCTTGCAATAGACTTGTTGCAAGCCTATACCCTTGCAACAAGGGCGCATGCAACTACTTTCAGAGTTGACCCTATTTTTAGTATTTGCAAGAGGAGGTAGCATGGGTCCCACCTAACTATATGCAAGGTTAACAATTGGACTATATGCAAGGCAAGAGAATATGGGTCCCACCTGACTATGAGCATGGGAAGATTATTAGCTTGTTGCATGGGTGATTATTGACATGTTTTGAATGCAGTTCATACTATTTGTATGGACATACCAACGTATATAATAACAGAAAATAGCTGGAAATTAGCATGTTCCAATTCTACAATCCTCCCTCTTTGTACCAATTTGGTACCAGCCCAGTAATTTTTTACTATTCCCAATTTCTCATTCATCAACATTCACATAAAACACATATAAACATAAATATAAAGCAACTAATAATCATTGACCAATATAGTATAGTCATCTTACATTGAACCAAAATTTAAAAAGAAGTAAAACAACATCATTGATTATAAAAGAATTAGCTTCTAAATATACCCAAAATGTGCCCACCTATCAAGCATTAACAAAATAAACTCACGTCCCCCTATGAGTTAACAAAATATACCCACCATATAACCAAAATACTTTACCATAAATATTGACAACCCTACTAGACATCCCTGGTTCATGTCGAAGTTGGATTTGCCCACCAATTGGACATTGCGGCATCATTACTTGCAATTTCTTGTCCGCCTTGAGAAGTCAGTAGTGCTTGGAATGACACTTCTGGATTTGGTTGTTGGTTCTGTAAACCAAATTGTGATGTTAGAGCATATTCTTTTATAAAAATGAATTATGTTGTACAAGCCTGTCAGAAGTAACTTATTATTGATAATTATTAATATACATTGTTCTTTGAGCTGGTTTTGGTACATTTAAGGTGTATATATAGAATGGCCCCTTGTCAGTTCAATTTTGATACCAATGGCAGTACTTGGTCGATACCAACAAAACAACACCAAACTAGGCACCTTAAAAATCGATCCCCAGCATCTTACATCTTACCATTATCTTTAAAAATACTCAATGGTACCATTACCTATTAATGTGGTACCCATTAGTGTGGAACATCTAATTCTTTCAATTTGCAGCCTTAGATGTTCTTTTCATAAGAATTGTAATATTCAACCAACATTGTAAATGTACTAACCGTATTGAATTCCATTTGTAGATTTGAAGGTAGTTCCTGAGATGGTTGAGGGGGTACCTTGAACCTAAGAATTATAAGTGGAAGTGCAATGTTAGAATATGGAGAGCACAACATGGCTGGTTTAGACTTGTAACAGCTACATCCCATAGATTTTTATCTTAAAATGTTACCTGTAAAGAACCTATATTCCTTTCTGTACCGTCTTGTGGTAGTTCAGCACTGCTAGCTGGTTCCTAAGAAAAAAATGTATATGTGTGAATCCATGAACACAAGAACCCTATTATTTTAAAAGCCTAAAATAACCCAGATTTTGCTCAGTCTAACCTGTGTAATAGGCACTTGTAACCAGTAGCATATAGAAAAATGAGAATATGGAAAAGTTGAGAAATATCCATTAAAGCGAAAAATAAGAAATATGGCCCTCATATAGGGTTACCAGTAGCATATAGGGTTATATTAGCACTTGAGATACACATGCAGTGTCTATATGTCTTAATAATTTTTGACAAAACTTTATTGAATATATACTAGATAGAATAGCTAAATTTCTTTAATTCGCAAGGTGCTCTTTTTTTTAGAATGCACTTTCTTTTATGATGCACTTCTTTGCAACATAATTATTTTTTATTCTATATCACATTGGGACAGTATATATGCAAAAAATGAACTTCTAAAATCAAATCTAAAAGCCTTAAAAAAAAAATGAAACAAAAAGAAGTAATACTAGAGTTATTAGAGTTATTCACTTATTCATGAATATTTTCTTTATATTTCAACTTCATGTCAAATCTCAGATGCAAAGTCAGTACACATGGGTTTAACCTGTTTTAGGTGCAAGTAATGGGTCTATCCAAATTTTGGTTGGTACTCATTGCCAACTACAGTACCATAAAAAAAAGAGAAGAATGGTAATTAAATTTGTACTTACAAAAACTTGCTCTTTTTTCTTGTTGGTAAATTTCAAGGAGTTGATATCTAACTCACGAACCTGCCCGCTTGTCCCGTTTGCGGTTGGATTCATTCCCCCATTACCATCACTATTTTCAACAATTTCAGACACACCCTCCTCATCAGTACTTATTTGGGCCACCACCGGTGATACACCATTTTCTCTTTCACAGTGAATATGGATGTAAAGTTCCTCCATAGTTGGCTTTCTTCCCTTTAACAAAGTTGTCTCCATATAAAAAGCAACTAGGAAAATTAAATGTTAGATGAAAGCTTAATGCCGGAAATAGTTATAATATTTGAACCTTAGTATTTTGAAATATACCAGTTTCACAAAATGTTGGTGAGCGCTAGCTGATCCAGCATAGTGTAACATACTGTGCGGCCCGTAAGCAGAGAAGTACCAGAATCTGCAATTGCCTTGCAACCTTCCGAATAATATCCTGCATACAAATAAAGGATGTATAAGAAAAATAAAAGCTTCTACATATTAGTGAATATAGTAAAATTTAATTACAAGATGGTTCATTGTACCAGTGAAATTATTGCCAATAAGAACATCTCTTTGTTAATCCTCACCAATGATTTACCTTGTTAATACCAATAAGTGTTAAAACCTCAACCTTATTGCTATTTTTAACAAGAACCATCCAATTAATTAACCTTCTCTCTTTGTGCCCATAACACAAAATTCTAACAAGCAAGCAAGGAAACACTTAAACAAGCATCAACATGCTTTGATAAGCTATTGACAGTTCAATTTCGAAATAACACAAAAAGGTGCAAATTTTAGGGTTACCCGAATTAAACCAGAAACTATAAAACTAGTAATTTCCAAATTAATTACTACCTTGTTACCTGATTTGGACAAAATCAGTTGGTTCGCACCGTATCCGACTGGATGTTCTATCTAACTTTCCTCTAGATTTGAATCGCACCAGAGAAAAGAGCCAGAAGTTGGGTTCTTGAGCCTGAGAGCGAAAGGTCTGAGGACGGTTTGGAGATCGAGTTGCTCAGGTTTAGAGAGGAAATCAGTTCTTAGTGGCTGGATTTTTTGGTTTTGAGAGGGCAGCACTTCTGAGAGAGAGAGAGGCGCGCCTAGCCGCCTAGGGTTTTTTTACTAGGAGAGAGGCACTAAAGAGTGAAAGGGAGACATTCATTAGAGGGGAAAGAAATATCACTGTTGCTGATAATTGGGACCCACTTTGTATTGAGTTTAATCTCTCCCAAACTCTCTAAGTATTTCTCGGTAAAAAAAGTATATGGCGGTAACCCAAAAAAATGGTGGGAAGTTAGACAAAAGTTTGGAGGGAATTCAATTAAGACAAAATAAAGACAAAAAAGTTGTCAAATTTTTGGAAATTAAATTAAGTAATTTGTGTGTATTGTGTATCTTCCGTGAAAAATTAGGAGGAAAATCCAAAATAAAATGTGTATTCAGATTTTCATCTTGAATTATAAAATTTATTTGTAGTACAAATTTTAATCTTAAATAAAATTTGTAGCACAGGTATAGATATTTGCAAAATTTCTAATATTATTTTGTATTTTGATTTTAAATTAAAGAAGCATGAAGGTGGACTATTTACAATTACAACTTAAAATTTGGAGTGATTTGAGTTATAAATCGACATATCCTATATTGAACATTTAACATGGACTCTAAATTGAAAATAATTATATGTAAGATAAAAAATGAAAACTTATTGTAAAATGAATTATGTTGAGTAATTATTCATAATGTCAAATTTTTTAATGTTAATAATAAAATTAAAGTGAAACGAAATAAGTATTATGATTTATATAAGTACAAATTATAAAATGAAAATAATTATAAAATGGGAATTATTAAAATGACAATAATTTAAAATGATATTGATAAAATTTATTCCAAAATGCTAGAACATTTTTATTATATTATTAAATAGTTTTGACAAATTAAATTGCATAGTTGAACATATGTTGCATCAATGACTTATGTCAAACATGCATGATCATAGAACATCAACTCTTGTTAGATGAGTTAATGAAGGAACAAAGACAAACGTCGTCCGTTAGTTGATCGGAACCGTTCAAATCAAAGAGTGTTCCATTAATTTCATTGTTGGTAAGTTTGATTTAATTTGATATTCATTTACACATACATCCAAGCGACGGAATATAACGACATCGTACGGCTATAGACACTATACATTGGATCAAACCTTATACTTGTTGAAAGTCAATTTTTTTTTCATTTTTAAGGTTTCTGGTACTAACTTGATCACTTTAAAAGAAATTAAACGTTATTTCATTACAGATCAACCGTTGAATGCTCATGCGAAAATCAACGGCCGGTAATTTTTGGCTCAATTTGAAGAGACTACAAATAATGACATTCTATAAAATTGTAAATGGTTGTTATGATTTGTAAATATAAAATATAAAAAATTAGTTTTAATTTTATTTTTAATTTTTTCATATTTAATTTTGTACCAAGTGTTTAGAATTAGATTAGGTTGTGAATATGAGCCGTATGATCTGTGATGGAGTGTGCATATTTCTGTTTAGATATGTGATGTGGATAGGGAGATCCTATACTCTGAGGTAAAATAATATTTCTATTTGGATCCGACGGTAGCTGATGCATATAATCTTTTGATATTAGTGTGTAAAGATAATCACACGGTCCTTTCTTAAACACAAATATCATGTTACGTATATCACTTCCCTCTAATATTCCCTCTATCCACCTCTTATTACAGATTTTAGATTCCCACCAGATTTTTGTGAACTTCCCTCCAATTTTTTTGTCTAACTTCCCTCCACAATTTTTTTGGTTGCCTCCCACTAATTGATTCCCGCGTTGTCTATAGAGAATTTGTATCTTCTTCTTAAAAACCAAAAATATAAAATACTGATATAAAAAAAATATATGGTCGGGGGGAGACGTAAACCGATTGTGAGTGACAGGTCCTCCTCAAACACTCAGCTGCGTACAATCAGGTAATAAGTATATAATTTTTGATTGTTTGATCAAATTATTTCCATCTTAGTGATATGCCTCTACGAAATCTAAAAGGGCATTGAAAGGGCTCTACTTGCCATTTATGTGATTTAACTTAATATGAGGCCTATCTTTCTTTGGAATTTCGGTTGTTAAATTGACCATCAAACCAAACCCCTTGTCTTGTAGTTTTTGTTAAATAAATGCTTGAAAAATCCATGTGCTTTTGGATTTTTTTTCTTATCTCATTGTGCATACAAGGTGTTTGTTGAAATGCCCTGCACAAATTAGATTATGAACTTAACTATCTTTTTGATGTATAACTGATGGCGACAACTTTACAAAGTAGCATTTGGATATTTGAGATAAGAGTAATGGGGGCCGACAGAGTTCTGTCACTGCCAAGTATTTTGAATTTAGTACTTTTTCTTGGTTGATTTACTGGTATCTAGCTTAATTGAGTCAGAACCTGACTAACATTTATTGGCTTTGCACAAGCAATCAAGGCCTAAATAGTTTGCTACAGTATTTTGACAACCGTGCAATTAGTGCTCAATTACTTAAAGTGTTGTTGGTGATGTTGTTTATAGTTGTATTTGTGTAATATTCTTCAAATGCCCATTTTTACTTTAAAAATTAAATATACTTAACCTCCAGATTATGATTGGATTTGTATTATACTTAACCTCCATATTTTGATTGGTCTTTGATTATCCCTGGTGCTTGTTTCGGTTGTGTCCACCAAGTGTTTGACAAAATTTCTTGACTAAATTCATTTTGGTTTCCTTAGGTTACGAAATTATGTGATCTGAGCTCAAGAAATGGTGTGTGTGCAGTACAATGGACAAGGGAGGGATCATTTGGAGGTCTATGAAAGATTAAATAGGCTAATTAATAAGTAAATTTTCCATATAAAAGGGAGTTCTTGTCAAGATCCTCATACCTATAATGGGCAAAGGTCTTGATGTCCCAGTTGACAAATGGAAACAAAGAAGAAGAGGCATCCATATACCATATCTTTGCATCCTATAGCACCAATAGGTGCAATTTCTTCCACTACCAACCAGTTTGCGTAGCTAAAATGGTTCTGGTACCATGTTACTGATTTTGACTTTTTCTTGGGCCACAATTTGGTGCTTAAGCATATGTAAAGCAACTTAATTGTTAAGCAGGTTAAGGGGAAATAACAAGGGATCAACTTGGGGTAAACAAAATTCTGAATTTTTGTAGTAGGGTTTAGACTTTAGATACACATTAGAGTTTGTACAATGTTATACATTTTTGTATGAACACTGGTGGGGCAATTGAGTCTTTAGGCCTTTCACTCGGAAGATCACTGGGTTTGTCCTTAAAGTATTGACTGTGTTGAATGTTTTAATTTTTTAGGCACATAAACTAAATTTGTTGTTGGCTGTTGACAATTGTCTGTTGTTATATATATATGTTTTATGTGAATGGTAAATTTTTGTACATGAAATTGAAGGGAGAATTACAAAAATAATGGAGTTATGCATATAATTGTATGTTTTGACAATTGCGGGTAGGAAGAGTTTTGAGCACAACACAATTGAGGAAGGTGATGAAAGAGTTGACATGGAGCAAGGTGAGGAATAATTTGATTTCTATGCCTCGATGATTAATTGGTAAACCATAGTTGTATGTGTGTTATGTCAGAAAATTTGTACATTTTTTTTTGTTTCTCAATTGTTTTGAAATGTTTGTTCTAAATCCCAAAATTTAAGTTATTAAAGTATTGAATTCTTATAAACTGTTATTATTCATATTGTTGTGATTTATAATAAAAATCTTCATTGAAAAAGAGATATCAAATAAACAGAAACAAATTTGTCTCCAAGAACTAAATAATTGCAAGGGTAGTCCCATGCAATTGCATGAGAAGAGCAGGTCCAACCTTTTGCATGCGTATGGGGTTAGATAATTGCATTGACTTTCAATAAAATATAATATAACTAAGGGGTTAAGTAGTTGCATGAACATGGGGTTAAGTAGTTGCATGGATCTCTAATAAAATATAGTATCTTTCATGTGGTTAAGTAGTTGCAAGGCAATGATTTGGAGCTGTTGCATGAACGACCAATAAATTATAATATCTTACTTTCAAAACGTAGTTGCAAGGGAAGGTATAAAACAGTTGCATGATTGCACATCATACATTTGCATGTGATACATGTTGCATGGGACTACTCTTGCAACAAGTTTGAGTCTTGGTCAAAAGCCATTTTTATTGCAAGGACCGTCTCTACCTTGCAACAAACAGGTACTCCCCTTGCTATAAGTTACGATTCTAGTAGTGAACACAACACGATACCGAGATGAGCAAGAGAGAGAGAGAGAGAAATAATAGAACACTAGAATTGTGGAAAACCAGATGGGTGGTGAAAAAACACAAACCCCGTTAGCCTAATATTATTTAGAGAGGAGAAATAAATTACAAGCTTAAGAAAGCTATTCTGCAAGTGATAATTACAAGAGGAAGTCTAGACTCCTTTATATAGCCTATAACAACTTGGGGACAAAGAAACATAATTAATACAAATATTTATCACAAGATATTTCCCCTACCAAACATTCTTAAACTAAAGAAGAGTGACAGCCAAGTAGCCTATCACCTAGCTTTGCGATCAAGTAACCTATCACATTACTTGGTAAACAAGTTGTCTTCACACCCACAGGAGATATTCCCGGCACTTGACCAAGCGCCGGGAAAGGTATTTAGTTGTGTTTTTTTGTGTATTTACCAGCAATAATACAAAGTGCTAGAGAAGGTATGTTTTCTTGTAGTGAAAAAAAATAAAAAATTAAGAGACTGAAACTTGAGTTGAAGTTTTTGATCAAATTTTTGTAGGCATTATTCACGAAAATGTATGAAGTCTCAGATCTTGGTTTTTTGTTGTATTTTTATTTTTTAGTTATAATTAATATTAATCATGTAACCATTAATATGAGTTCTAATTATAAATGTTATTTATATTGGTAAATGTAATGTTTTTGGTATTGCTGTGTTTAAATTCATAGTTTTATAAATTTAGTTTAGTGTTTTTGGTGTTTCGATCAAAGGTTTAATTTAAATTTAGACCTAGGGTTTCATTGGTTTTTTTGTAAAAAAAAAATATGAATTATGCATGGTACTAATAAAAATTGTGTATGATAAGGGTATTCATATAAAGTATTACTTTAAAAACCATGTATTGTGTTTTTGAGAAAAAAAATGAATTATTCATGGTTTTTAATAAAAGATCATGGACGATAAGGGTTTTCAAACACAGTTGCAAAACCATAAATAAGCTCATTTTTCAACCGTTTATGGATGCATTTTCTATAGCAGTGATATTAGAAAAACTAATTATTAAATAAATATGTTATCCCCATTCTATTATTAAGCACGTTGGGTGTCCGATTTGCCAATGGCTACGATTGAAAGATGAAACTTCGGATTTGATCTCAGCCCTTCAATTACATAATTTGTATTCTTTTAATTAAATGCATATGTTTTATATATAGAAGTCTAAATTTAGTTAAAAACATACCCACCACATGTACTGCCACAATTAAAATTGGACAAATTCTAAATTTTAGAGATATATTTATCTGTTTCCTTATTTTTTTTATTTTCATATTTCTCCTCTTCAATTGAAAAAGACTCCACCTCCTATTTTCTTTTTTTTTGTTTCATTACTTCTCCTTCGTTTCTATACGGATCACAATAGAAATCATTTTTTTTATTCCTTATTTCTCTTTCTTTGTTTCTATATATATTGGTGTGGGCAATTTAGAATATATTTCAAATATAGAATATATCAATGTGTGTGTGTGTGTGTTCTAAATTGGAAACAAGGAAGGAGAAGAATATAAATTAAAAACAAAGTAGAATATAAATTGAAACATGTGTGTGAATATATATTTCTCTTATAAAATGTGTGTGTGCATATATATCCTATACATACACACGATAATACTTTTTATTTATGTTTTTTGATATTATATTATATGTTGATATTGAATTGTTGTATGATATTTGATATTAGATTCGAATTGAGCTATTATTTGACATCATCAAATTGTTATCAAAGATCACGATTAAAGTTAATTAAAAATACAAAATTATATAAATTTTCTATTAACATGTATTTTAATTTTTAAATAATTATTATTTTTATTGATATATTTGTTTCGTTTAATATGTCCCGTTGCAACGCACGAGTATGATACTAGTTTAGATATACAATTGTTGAGGTATTTAATTAAATCATATAATTGCAGTGAACAAAATACTGCTATTTTTTTTTCATTCAATTGAGTGGAATAACTAAAAGTAGAAATTATTTACATATAAAAAAACAAAGTAAAAGTATAAATTGTGATTGTGGCCTACTATTTCAAATTTGGTTGGAGAACATACTAAATAGAAAATGCAGAGAAATGTGATTTTTTTTTTAAAATAGAAAATTTGGATTTACTATCTAGCTTTTCTAACCTAATCAAATACCGAATAAGCTATTCCGAATAGCCTATTCTCAATTCAATCAAATATACCCATAATTAATTAGGATCGAAGTGTATTTGCAAATCGGTATCATTAATGCTTGCAAAACAGTGTAGAAGCAAGAAACATGTAGTCCACATGTAGTTCACGTGTTATACATTTATTTCTCTCAAATCAAATCAACCTGAATTTTGAAAACTAACCCGCCAACCGATTTGTACTGTAAAGAGTACAGTTAATCAAAGATTCTATCTGCGTACAATATAGAATAGCGCACGTCAAGGATCATTTAATTACTTAATTATTAATGAGTATAGCTAATATAACATCAGTGTCATTTCAGTCAATATAACACTAACTTCAAAACCTATTAAATCGAGTTCAAATAGTGAATCCAAACCGTTCAAAACAATTTACTTTATGAGTGATGCATTTACATGTAAACTTTTTATATTTTCAAGTTATTTTAGTATCAAATCAAGTGGCAAAAAAATTGAAAAATGAATGTATTAAAATTAACTTAAAAACTCAAAATTTGACCACTTGACTTGAAATCAAATAAACTCAAAAACTTATAAATTTTATGTGTAAACGCACAACTAATGAAGTAAATTGGTTTGAACGGTTTGGATTTACCATTTGAACTCGATTTGATAGGTTTTGGAGTTGGTGTTATATAGACTAAAATGACACTGATGTTATATTAGCCATACTCATTATTAATAATAATAAGTTGTGGATTCAAGTATTGTTTAATAAAGGACTTTAGAGATCAACCATCGCAATGATTTGTATGCCTTTTGTTTATGCATCACACAAAATTTAAATGATTTAGAAGATTGTGAAACTAGGGTGTTCTTAAGCTTACCAAGATTTTTGGGGTGCTTAACTCCAAAATTTATTAGATTTGCTTCAAATAATAAATTCAAACCATTGAAACCGATTTACTTCACGACTAATGAATTTACATATAAAATTTTTAGAATATAGAATTAATTTTGTATAAAATCAAGTAGTCAAAAAGTGTTAAAAAAATGAATACACTAAAATTAATTTATAAATTTTCTTATTTTCACTGCTTAACTTTATATTAAAATAATTTGAAAACCTAAAATCTTTACATGTAATTTCATCACTTATAAAACTGATATAATATATTTTTGAGACAAACTCATTGTACACCTTGTGAGCTTAACAACAGTCTAGGTAGTTTTACTCGAATTTGTGATAGGTGAACTAACTATCAAAAAAGTATCTTACCAAATCCTGATCAGTGTTTTTATTTTTTAATGCCTGTTACTTCAAATTAATTATTAGGGAAATTCAAACGATGCTTTCATAAATTAATATAGTTGTTGATGGTTGATCTCTTCTCCTATATATACATACATTCTCCCACAAAACATAAGTGCACTGCATCTCTTTACAACATGGCAAATATCCAATCCCTCCTAATTTTCTCCTTCTCTCTACCACTTCTCACAATAGCATTTGCCACCCTTTCACTCATCTTCTTCCTCTTAAATCAACGGTGCAATGCTCAACATCTCCCACCAAGTCCCCCTGCTCTCCCGATCATCGGCCACTTGCACCACCTACTCAAATCTCCAATTCACCATGCACTGGACCGGCTGACGACAAAATACGGCCCCCTTCTCCACCTCCGCTTTGGTTCCTCTATCCGCATCATTGCCAGCTCAGCAGACCTTGCACGCGAATTATTAAAGAACCATGATGCTGTCTTCGCTAATCGGCCGTCCTTCTCTGTGCTACACTATGTTACAATTGATAAGAGCATTGTGTTTGAACCGTTTGGCCCCTATTGGCTTTTCATGAAGAGGCTATTAATGTCAGAGCTGCTGGGGTCGAAAACAGTAGAAAAGCTACGTCCAGTGCGCAGTGCAGAGCTGAGGAGCATGTTGAGGGGCATCCTCAATAAAGCTCAAGAAAATGAGGATGTGAACTTGAGTAAGGAGATTATAAAGCTAATGAGCAATGAGCTAGCAAGAATGGCTGCTAGTACAGCAACCAGGAGAGAGACAGAGGAGGCGTCTGAGCTGGTGAAGCAGTTGATGAACATTCTAGGGTCGTTCAACTTGGAGGATTATTTCGGGATTTGTCGAGGGAGGGATCTGCAAGGGATGGGGAAGAGGATGAATGACGTGCACATCCAGTTCGACAGGTTGTTGGAAGGGATCATGAGGGAAAAAGAGGTGGAGAAAGAACAGGGGAAGCAAAGAGAGGTGAAGGATTTTATTGACATATTTCTCAACGTGGCGGCCAATGACAATTCTGAGATTAAGCTCAGCAGAGACAACATCAAGGCATTCATCAGGGTATGTATATATTTTTCTTAATTTGTTTTTGCACAGAAAATCAGCTAGCTAAGTTCTAACGTTAGTTCTTGGTTTGAAAAACCTTGTACCAAATTAAGATGATAATAACAACAACAACAACAGCAATAACAATGATGATGATAATGATGATAAAAATAATAATATACAAATCAGGCTCTCTTCATCGGGGGCACACATGCTCCTTCGGCAACAATTGAATGGGCGCTGGCCGAGCTGATCAATCACCCTGATGCTCTTCGAAAGTTACACAACGAGTTCGATCGTGTTGTTGGTAAAGTCCGTCTAGTCGAAGAGAGCGACCTGCCAAACCTTCCCTACCTCAATGCAGTGATCAAAGAAGCTATGCGGCTTCATCCTGCCACCCCAATCATACACCGTCAATCCATCAAGGCAGCGACTGTTAACGGCTACACCATCCCTGCCAACACCTCTCTTTTTGTAAACCTATGGTCAGTCAACAGGGATCCAAAATACTGGGTGGACCCGAATGAGTTCAAGCCCGAGCGGTTCCTCAAGGGACCGACTGCTGGGTTGAATATTAGAGGACTAAACTTCCAGCTGTTGCCGTTTGGCAGTGGCATGAGGGGCTGCCCAGGCATCACACTTGCAATGACATCTCTATCAGTGGCAGTAGCCGCACTGGTGCAGTGTTTTGATTGGAACGTAAATGGTAAGGTCAACATGGCAGAAGGGATCACAGGGTTAGTGTCTGCGCGTGTACACCAGCTTGTTCTTCCTGTTGTTCCCCGGCTGCAGCCATTTCCGGATATAGAATATCCTACAATTAGCTAGTAATCTGATTGTATGATATGTGAGATTAATGATTATAAAATAATTAAGACTGCAGAAAATGTACTGTTGGCGACAATATGTTTGTCGTGGTTTTAGTCGGAAATTATGCTTATTTGAAAGGTTAATTTGTACTTTCAAAATGAGTTTGATCAATGATTCTAAAATCAGTTTGCCTGATGATAATACCTCGTCGCTCAGACTCTCTATAAACTAATCACCACTCCCTTATTGACGAAGCAGGTATAGTACTACTCTCAATATGCACATGCTATAACTCCAATGGTGAAGGAAATTATGACACAAAGCAGTCCCGATACGATCTTGCCCGTTAAGCTCATGTACCGGTTTAGTAGTAATAGAGAAGTGTAAAGAGTCACAGATAGAGGAAAACAACACATATTTATTTCATATTCTATAATTCACTGCCTTCAACAGAAATTGTTATACATATTTACAGGAAAACAAAATTAAAAGCTAACACTGAAAATGCAAAACAAATAAAGGCTATTAATACTAATGTTTAGGAAATCAACGGAATTTTTAGATAACTGTCTCAAATTTAAAATCTCTCCCATGCAGTTAAAGATTTCAATTGTTTTAATTGCTTATTGAAGACCGTGTTGAAAATTTTGGAAGGATACAATGAAATAAAGAGAAAAAATTTGCTGCTGAAATTAACTTCCATTGCTTAAATAGAAACAGATTACAACTTCTATATTTAAGGCATATCAAATGTCTAAATATAGAGACCACTAACTCCATTATAAACATATACTCAAAAATAACTTTGCATTACTAACAGTTATTCTAAAAAACGTGCTCCTTTTTTTGAATCAATTTTCAACACTCCCCCTTGATCCAAAATTGGTTTACTCCAAGCTTCAACATCATCTTCTTCCTCAACAATCTTGATATTTGCATCATTATTGATTTGCAGATTTGAATCAGACAAACTAGGCATCATTTTTGGCCCCACATAAGTGACTGTGCTAACAGGCAGGGTTGTCACCAGAGTAGGAAATATCGGTATCGGTATCGGGATCGGTCACGGCCGATACCGATACGTATCGGACTAGTATCGGACCAATATCGGCCCAATATCGACCAATACGGCTCAGCCTCTTTAACACACTATCGCGAGTATCAGATCAGTATCGGATCGGTCACGGCCGATACCGATACGGATTGGTATCGGCCGATATTTCCTACTATGGTTGTCACTTTCTCCTGTTGTGAGGGGTGACATGCTTCACTCTTGTCAATAACAGCTTGCTCTTGGTTTCTTTCACCAACCTCAACAGTTACCTTCTCTTGCTTGATAACAGTATCTTCTATGATCACCTTTTTCAAAATATCTCCCATAATACTTTTCATCTCCAGAAAATCTCTTCCATTTTCAAAGGAATCAGACACTTGACTTGGCATATCACCTCCTCTTTTCATGATTACCTCTACTTGGGTTAACAAGTTTGGAGTCAATCCACTGCCATCCGGTGCTGGACTTCTTACTTCTCTCTTCTTATCAATATTCCTTCCTTTTGCAAACTCTTCTTTTTCTTCGACTACATGATCTTCCTCCAGACGTACCTGCAGTAACCAACACACAATTTCTCATTACAAATTCCGGTTTTTTTTTTTTTTTTACTTATGGCAAAATTCTACTTCAAATTATACTAAAAGATGTTGGAATTAATTTTAATTAATTACAACATATGTGGGCTTATATGTAATATAAATATATATTGAATAATAGACTATCAAAATTAGACCCATTATGAAGTGATCAAATTAAGTATTATTTATCGGGTTCAATATGTGTCATGAGAAGTGGGGCCTTTAATGTGTAGAATGCATATTAATAACTTTATGATTTAGTGATAGTCTAAATTATATAAAGTTTGGTAATAATACAATTATGCTATTGGTCCCTGGGGAACACAATCAAATATGGCAATGTTCTGTTAATAAGGAGATATCCAATAAGGCAAGTTCTGAATTCAGACCCACTAAGGATCCAATAAGATTATTTAATTAATTAATTAACCAATTAATTAATTAAATAAAAGGCAACAGGCGCCTATTCATTTTGGTTAAAATGAAAGTGCCTGTACGGCTAATCATAAGGGGCTCTGTATCCTACAAGATTATAGTCACGACTCTACTCTCTCTCTCTAAAATTTCTCTCTACAGAAGAACAAAATAAAGATTGATATTGAGAGATTGATCGAGTGATTGAGAAGGGATTTTCGATAAAGAACTTGCAATTCAGGCACCTCTCCTTGTGCAGAACAGAGCGTTGTCGCTGCCGCCTCTCTCGCTCTCTCCATCGGACTTAAGAGGGATTACTTTGAATTCTAAGAGCTTCCGGTGATCAACGGTGATTGTGTATTCCTGGAAGACCATGGCTACCAATCAAGGTAACTTTAAATTTCAAATTATGGTTCACTAGAGGATCGTAGCATATCGAGGATTTATATATGCAATACGGTTCTGTAGAGAATAAATCCAACAAAAGATTCTGCACATGAACAAATAAAACACGGGAATGTTGATACCTCTCAACATGAGGAAAAGGCAGAGGTAAAAGCCTTGGTCATGATGCAGCTGAAGCCGTGGTATAGATTGCTTGTGACGACAATATCAGCCAATGTCACACTGTGGCCCACAAGGTATGTGTTGCTGGCCAGATGGGTGTTAAGGGCATCCAGTGATCTCTTGAAGAAGTTTATAACAAACTCCTCCACCTACATACAGTAAAATACAAAAGAATAAGACGTCATTTGAATAACGCTGCAAGTCTAGCACAAAACAAAGACCCTCATAGCTTATTTCAAAACAATCTTATATAAAAGGCAAAATATATTTAGTTGTTAGTACTTCATTGCAACAAACACAAAATTTTGTATGTACCAAGTCAGTAAATGAATACGGACATTATAAACATATTGTACAACATTCACAAAATATAGAACAGAAAAGACTGTAGAAAACAACAAAACAGTTGCTATTAGGGGGCCCTCAGATGTCTCCAACACAGGGACCTACAAAGAAATAATATCAAAATCACTTTTTTCTTTTTTAACAAACGAAACCCCCATTTGGAATTGTATCAATGTACCTTCCCAAGAGGATTCATCTTGAGATATTCAGGGGTTTTGTTGGAAACCCCCATTTGGAATTCCTTCGTGAGCTCAACCTTCACACCACTGTACTCAGCAGCAATAAGAACTTTGTAGGCATTCTTGCTGCCAGCGTAACAATGTAAAACCTACAATTGAAGAAATATGAGTTTAGTTTCATTGCTACTGACTCAGGTTCCAGAATGAGTTGAATTTTATAATGGGAAGATAATTACAACCAGAGATCATAAAAAAAAAAAATTAGTTCCCGAATCATTTATTATTTTAATCTAAGAAAATCTATAGAGTGGCAATACTAAAGCTGTATGGCACATATGCATATTTAATTGAAATCTAATTGAACATACATTAACAATGAGCTACATAAATCATCTAAAGATAAGCAAAACAACCAAAATTAATGCAAATTGATAAGAAAAAACTCCATAATTAACTTGTAAGTTTCTAAAATTTGGGATGAGAACCCCTAGCATAATGTACACAATTTTGATATATCTAACCACAAATCAGCTATGAAACCATGGTTCTGAAACTCAGAATCAGAATCGGAATTGGATTTTTGATCGTAGAATTGAAATCGGAAAAATCGGATCAGTAACTCGGGTTTTTTTGACATAATCTTTTTTTTGTAGCAAAAAATTAGGAAAAAATGATAAAAATAATTTGTAAAAAAAACTATATTAATTAGATAAAATATTATACTCAAATAATCCACTAATTATATAATGTATTACAAACATTACATATATAACACATTTTTATTGTCAGAAGCTATGCTAACCTAGCTAGATTATCTCATCATTCTCTGTATTAAAATACAAATGAGAATATTGTTATACAGAACCAAAAATAAAAAACATTAATGTAGTATCAAATGAAGAATTTTTAACATCCTCATATTCAACGTATGAATTGTATGTGCTAAAAAATTCTTGATTACTACTTAAATTACTAGCGTTCTCATATCACTTCTTCCATCTCTTTTTTTTTTTAAATGTAAAAAAAATCCTGAAGTCCGACAAAAAAATTATTTTTCCTTCTCTCTTGAACTATCACAATTTACTTATTCCTCTTAAACAATAATTTCCTTCATCTTGTAAATACACAGAGACCATGACTTCTTCGTTTACAGCTTCAGTATTGCAAATGAAAGCAAAAAGTGTCACACACCGTGTCAAAATCTGTGGCAATTCCTTAACGGGTCCTTTTAAGATAACATATTGCTTGTGTATTATATTATTTTAACAATATTTGATAATAAATCAGATATTTATAAGAAAAATATATATATAAATCTATAGATTAAACATACTTATAGGTTCATAATCAAAATTCAAACAAAATCAGATATTGTTTAATGATGTATATTTTAAAAGTCACAAGAGTGGGGCCCACATATGTCTCCTTTTAAGAAATAATCACGTATCTCTCCTTTTAAAATTCAAACAAAATCAGATATTGTTCATTTCAAAAGTCACAAGAGAGGGCCCACATTTCTCTCCTTGTAAGAAATAATCACATGAGTGCCTATTTCTTGTCTCCGGTTCGAAATTTCATTTCTTCTTCTTCACCCGTTCGCCATTTCCACTGCTAGTTACTTAGAAAAACCAAATTAATTGAACAAAAAAAATGCAGAATAGGTGAGACAATCAACCCAAAACGTGAGAATCTGTCTGGAATCAGTGCAGACTTGCTTCACTCGGCTGATTCATCACTTTTCAACTCAGATTTTCGAAGAAAACTTGCTCGCCATGTAAGTTGGTTTAAAACTCAGCTCAACTCGGTCTAATACGGCTCAACTCGGTATAACTCGGCTTTGACTGGGCTGGAAAATCAGAAAATCAGCCGTGTCAAGCACTGTTCATCCGAGTTTTGCTGAAAAACTCGCATAGGCTTGAGACTCGGGTAAAAGTCAGTCCGGTCCCGTCCGATTCCGAGTTGACTCGAAATTGGCCGATTTTTCGAACCATGTATGAAACACTATAACAATACAACAAAATTTCTGCTAAATCAATAAGGTTTCCTATCCCAATTACGTTCTCAAACAATACAACACTGAAAATTTGAAGTGAAAAAATAGAATTCCCTTGTTATGACAGCAAAACGGATGAACTGAAAATATCTCACCAGAGCCATTGGGATCGATGGATTCTCCCATTCGTTCTCAGATCTGAGCAAAGAAATGGAACAGACAGAATAAAATATGACTACGAAACGAAATTAGAAAAATGATATCTATATTAAAACAAAAATAAATCTGATTTTCAAGGGATAGGGAGTTTACTACTGGAGAGGATGGAGAGAAAAGAGGTGGCGCCGCAAAATTAACACAAACGAGAGAGAGAGAGAGAGAGGAGATTCAAGTTCAATAAAATAGATTGGCAGCCTCTCCCAACATTTTACAAAATAAAAAGAGAGGATTGAGGATTTTCAGGCTGTGCTCCACAGTCAAGGGTGAAATCACAATAAAGACATGAGCTCCTACTTCAGTTTGTAAGGACTTCTTGGTAATTATCTGATTTTTGTAACAGAGGGCTATAAGTTAAATTCTTTTTTTTGAAGGTTTATATGTTAACTTCAAAATATGAATGTGTAAACATTTTATTCTAATATTCAAACAGTGACTGTTATTTATTTTTATCTGATTTTGATCCATTATTTTGGTTTAACCGAAAAAACTGAAATTTATTTGGGTCCAGTTTTCTTCGGTTTTTTGTTTTAATTCCGTCGGTTCGATTTTATTTCTAAAATCTGAATAAAACTTTGGTTTAGTTAATTTTGGGAAAATTTTCTTTGTGCCTATCTAAACTTTTGAAATATCCAATTTTTCAATCAAAATATCATAATATTGAATATCTCCATACAAATTTAAGATTATTTCTTATATTCCATTTATTTTATTTTACTTTTTAACTAATTATATAAAATTAGGTTGACCATTTTGTCATTTATTTTTTAAAGAGAGTGTCCAGTACATGTAATTTGTTTTTGTTCTTTTTCAAACGCTATTAATTTGTTTTTGTTACTGATCTCTCCCTCAACCGCAAATTGCCAAAGCAATCCTCGTACCACCCCTCCTCTACCGACACCCTCATCTCTTTTGCGCTGAAGCCGTCTCTCTTCTTCGACCACCTAAAGCCATCTCACTTGTTTGTATTAGAGAATGTGAGAGGATTCGAATTGGCACAGGTACCAGTCGGTACCAGAGTTCCTCTTGTGAAATGGAGCGCTTGATAACTTCCTTAAAAAATCTTTTGTATATTTTCTTTATGTATTTCAAATTATTTTCTTTTTTGAAAACCTTTTATTTGGAAGCTAGGAACAAGAAATAAGAAAACAAAGATTCACTAACATCGATTATTTTCCGATGATAACATTAAGTGATTTGAGTGAAATTAGCATGTGGTATGCTCATCAAGAGAGTCTGGTGCACTACTGTATGATCATAATTTAGATCCATGCTATTTATGATCATAATGTTTATTCGGCCATGATTTGTTACCCCATCTGTTGCCATTGGTCTCATCCTCTGCAGAACCATTTTTCTGCTTCCCTATTCTCTCCGCAAACAACATTCCCGATTGAACATTTTCAGATACCGATCATGTTAAGCAATTCAGAAAAAACTACAAAGAACATGCATGCTTACTAGTACAAACTACAAAGAGAAATCTTAAATGAGAAATTTCCATCTAATCTAGTAAGAAAAACTATTCAAGAACCTAGAGATCTTCTTAAAATCATCTTTTGTCGGATCAAATTATGGTCAATACTAAGAACGTTGTTAAAGGAAAGCATTTCTGGATTCTCTAATTGCTGCACTGTTATTGTGTTATTTTTCTCAAAGCAATAAATAGGTGCTTGCCATGCCGCATCCTCCAGAACGGCTCCTACCTCGTAAGTCATCACATGAATGGTTCTTCCTGTAATTTTTGCGAAAGTTGATGACAACGAAAATCAACATAAGTTTTTCAAAAATGATCATTTGGTAAACCTTACATTTCATCAAGATAAGTTAATATGCCTTATATTTCCTTAAGGTCATTTGATCATAAACCCTATATTTTCTTATGACTTAAACCTGATATGTACTTCCTGGAGATAATAACCATATAAATTAACCCAGGTAATATTTCCCAAGAGAAAACATAATTCAAGATCCTGATACCAAATCCAGAACCTTGAATACTGCAACATTTTAAACAAGATCATTTGATAAAATTGAAAGTTGCTTCTAAGGAAAGGAGGGGGAAAGAGAGAGACCAGTGTAGTACACCCACTTGACAGGGCGGTTAGTGTCGACATCCTGATAGTACCAGATGAAGTCGGCCTTTGTCCAGGCGTCGCAGAGGAAACCATCTACACGGGCCCGGCCTAGGTATGTTGCACCATCTAGCCAGTTGGGCCGGAGCACTCCAACCTCAAGCTGAACAGTTTTGCAGCTAAGGGTTTCCTCCAGGTAGTACCAGAAGGAGGTGCCATTGTTCCACTCAAGGTCGAAGAAGCGGGGCCCACCAACCTGATGCTTTATGATGTTGAAGTTGCGCCCCCCTGGCCAATCATACCAGAGATCCACCAGCGACAGATCGTTCGAGGTGTTCATGAACAGCACCGCATGGAACTGCTCCGGCCATAGCGGAGGGGTCGGGGTTTGGGGCCGTGTGGTCGTTGGTGCGGCGGATGAGAGAATGGAGGAGAATACAAGTAGTAGGAGGGGCTGAAAGAGAAGCACCGCCATTTGTCGGTCTGTTTAATTTGATACGGCGCCTGTCAATCTCACGTTGTCTAATTTTGGAATCCAGATCCTCCTAGGTGCTGTAAGAGGAAGAAATAATAAATCTAAACCGTTTAAATGAGTCAATGGTTCAGATTAAATGAGAAAGAAATATGGTATGTTCTCACTATTTTCTCACGTGCAGTCTTTTTTTTCTCACGTGCACAGTCACGTGCAAGTAAGATAACGACATTTTTATTATTTTAGATCGTCTTTATTTAATAAGACCGATTGTACCAACTTTTGTGGGAACTTCTATTATTAACATCTTGTGCCAAAAATGTTGTCAAGCTAATGAACGATATTTCTACATCTGCTACGATGGGTTACACCACAACTTGAAATAAAAAATCAATTGTTGTGTTAAAGACAAGAGAGTGTGGTCCCTCCAGAAATTTAAAAAAAAAAAAAAAAACATATGTTTGAATGTTTAAATGGTATGGCATTCTATTTTTATAATTTTTTTTAATTGGGTGTTTGGATTGTATGCGTCCCATTTATATTTTTAAAAATATTGTTAAATCTTTCCCATTATTATTATTTTTCTCCAATTATTATTAATAATTTTTTTGACATTTTAACACTCATACTCATTAAGAATTGATTTTACCCAAATTATCAGATAACAAAACAACATCGGATGAATAATGAATAATACTAATATAATAATTAATTTTACTATATTTTATAATATAATATCAAAACTCGTTCATTACACATATGCAAATAAATATGCAATCAATTCGAACTATTTTTTTTATATAAAACAAGATAATATAAAAGCACAAACATATCTTCTAATAAATTCAATTATTTAACTAAATAATAAAATACTCAGATGAAAATAATATGTTTAATATTGCTCAAACTTTATCATATAAAATATCAAGTACATAAATTTCACTATCATTAAGCCTCTTTTTCATTCTCGTTCGATCACGGCGGGGGACTAAGCCCAATATAGAACAACTCAGATTGGCTTTAGGTTAGGGATAATCAGGTTCGAACTGATGACTTCCACCACGTCAAGGTGACACTCTACCACTGAGTTATATCCCTTCCCTCCCTAAAATACTAACTAATAGGGTCGAGAAATTCAAGGCCGCTACTCCTAAACAACTTGGAGTCGGGTCTTCTTTTCGTACTTTTTATTATGGATAGCTCAGGAGTGGGACCATTGTCAACCACTCCTATCGGAAATGGGATTGAGGGTATGAAATAGTCTTTATCCGTACTCATATCCAATAAGTTGACGAAAAAAAAAAACAATACGGATATAGTAAACGGTTAAAAGGATTTCATTGACACCTCTAGACAAAAATTATTTTATCCTAACTTCAAGCTCTTTGCACCTACCTTCTTTCTCCCTTCTCCTTGTCCTTCTCTATTTATGAGGTTCATTTCTCTCCCTGTCCTTTTTTTAGAGTATTTTAAAAAATATCTGTTTAAAGGGTAGCTATAGGGGTGTCAATGGCATCCTTTTACCTATTTACCCGATCCGTATCTTATCCGAAAATATGGGTAAGGGTAATGATTTTTTTCGTTATCTTACCCATTTTCGTATAAAATAAATTAAAAAAATAAAATTATATATATATATATATTTGTATGAAAATGATACAATAATTTTTTTATATTTTATTAAATTTTCGTAATACAAATTAGTTGTATTCATTATTATTTTTTTCTTATTTTGAAAAATATTTTATCGAAAATATAAATCAAAATGTTAATGGTACTTTCTTATCCGTTTATCCGACCTGTACCATAATCGAAAATACAAGTAAGGATAAAGACTTTTTTTCGTTATCATAATGGGTACGAATATGAAAATATCTCCATCCGACCCATTTCGTACATGTTGACACCACTAGCTAGCTAATTAAATTAAAAAAAAAACTGTTGAATTAAAAAACAGAATGCCAACGGGCGCATTTCGCAAAGAAAATTGCTTGAATTGCTTTTTGAGATTTGAATAATTAACGGTATAAAAAGTGATTTGAATAATTAAGTGTATTTTAATGCGCTGGATCTCTTAATTAGGATGAAGTGGGGATCACTAAGGATGTACTTCATAAGAAGGAGGGGAGAGAAAGAGAGAAGAAGTTATTGAATTGTCCAAAGAGTATTTATTTGCTCCACAAATTAAAATTTTGAAATTAAGGGGACCAAAAGAAAAAAAACAGGAGAGAAGGAGAACTAAGACAAAAATAAATAGAGTTTTCTTCTCATCGCTATCCACCAATTTGGAGGGTAGCTCCCTCTCTTACTCCATCCCCTCTCTCTATCCACCAATTTGATTTAATTGACAAATACGGGTGTAAACGAAAATTGGATATTATTAGCTATTCGGATACAAATATGACGGTCATTTTTATTAATATTCCTAAAAAAAATAAAAATTTTAAAAATAATCCTGTGTACCATTTTTTTTTATTTCTGCTCTGACCGCCAGACTCTGGGGCGCCCCATAAGGCTAATGAGGCGCTAGCCCCTCGGGCGCCCCACGGTTCTTCTATTTTTTTTTTTTTGTAGAGATCTTAGTATTTTGATTTAAATAATTTTGTGAAGAAAAAATTTTCTTGTTTAGAATGTATGCTAAAAAATAAGACAATAGTTGATTTGAAGTATATTTTAAAGAACTAAGTTATTGATTTGATTCCTTAAAATTTATATGCATACCAAAATCATTAACAATAGACAATAGTTGATATGCAATATAAACTCAAAAGAATCGAATCAATTAGAAGAAGGTTATATTATGGTTTCCACTAATTTTATGGCCTTCTTTTTCAGTCACTGCATTAGTTTATGCATCAACTTTCATAGGTATAAATACTTGAGAAATAAGAGATTAATACTTGCAAAGAAAAATATTAATATTTTCATGCGTAACTTGATATGATGATCCTCTCTTTTCAGTCCTCCAATAGTCTCCTCGTCAATATTCCTCTAATGAAGTAGTGGGGATTGATACAGGGACTAAAATACAAAAGTGATTGCACCAACATGTAGAGCATTCAAAAATACACATAATTGATATAAATTTCAACTTATTTGGATTTTTCTATAGTTATGAATTTTCAAAGTTTAATTTTCGAAAAAACCTTAAACGGTCATAACTTTGGCTAGGAAAGTCAGATTTACGCATATGAGCACTTTTCGAAAAGGGGAGGACAAGACGGATCCGATTTTGCCTTGGTGGTACACCAAGCATCATCGTATCGGAAGCATCAGAATTTCAAAAAAATGTCGTTTAGTGCCTCAAAAATCTAGTTTAAGTTTTCGTTCGGGGGTAACTATTAAAAAACAGCGATTTTCAAACCATCTTAATAATATACTAAAAAAATTCAAAAAAAATGTAAAATTTGGTCTACAAGCATATTTTAATATAGATTAAACATCTAACGGTTTAGATCGGATATTTGGATTTCGAAACTAAAGATATGAGCACAAATTAAAATGTCATGTTTAATTCATGAAGTAGCATAGCTTTACTCTACATGTATATATATGTATATGTATATGTACATATTTATACAGATATACATATATTATAAAAAAAATTGTATATATGTATATATGTGTATGTGTATGTGTGTATATGTGTATATGTGTATGTGTGTATATGTGTGTATGTGTATGTGTATATGTGTATATATTATACATATATTGTGACATTCTCGTAAAATTTTTGGTATAAAAAAAAAATATTTCTAAATTTGATATATATATAATTAAACATGTATATGTATATATTGGTTTTGAGTTTGGAAAGGTTTATATGCATTAAAAATATATGTAAGGTTGTATGTGTATAAATTAAGCCCTTATGTAATAATGGAAACTTAAAAGGACTAAATGGTAAAAGAACCCAATTCATGTCATACCTATCTCCCTTGTACCGTTTGGTACACCTTCTATACTGTAAATGAGAGAGGGAAAGTGGTGAGCGGTGCAAGAGAAAGGAAGGGAGAAAGGAAGAAAGGGAAACCCGCGCGATCGATCGAACCGTTCGTAGTCTCGAGATCAGAACGAGGTTCTCCACTTATTCGAACCATCAATTTGGTATATATTTATCTATCATATTCTCTATTCGAAAACCTAATTTTCGATTCGATTCGTGTTTTCTTTCTTTTCTTTTGGTTGAAGTTCTAATTCGAGTTTCGATTGCTATTATAAGCCTTCGATTCGATTTGTCTGAATAATTGAAGTTATTTCATGGAATAGGGTTTTTGGAAATTGAACTAGGGTTTAGGGTTTTGAAAAAAATCTGATTAATGGTTTTAGAATTCTGAAGGTGATGGATTTGGTTTAGTTATCTCGATCGAAACCGGAATTGTTGGTTAACTCAAAATACCGAGCTTGAATCGACCAAAGTATCACTAACTTGACCAAATTGTGTGTTATGTAAATTTATATAAAACCATGTGTTTAGATATGGTATTAGATGTCCAAGATGGTATGGTATATGATTAAGTAATGCGGGGTAGTAACTGAATTAAAACGAGAAAGCCGAACGAACCAAAACCAGACTGAAAAACCTGATGGTGTTGCGGGCCGCAACCCATCCCTTACGGGCCGTAACAAGTTGAAAACGGAGCTGTAGAACAGAGTTGTGAAATCACTGGAAGTGTGTTGCGGGCCGTAGCCCTTTTATTGCAGGCCGTAATAGCTGAAACAGAGGCGAATTCATACTGCCTTATTTGTTGCGGGCCGCAACAGAATCCCTTACGGGCCGTAACCAGGTAGCTTAAAATGGTAAAGTGAGTTTAAATTATGCCGAATCGAACGAGCATCGAACCGTAATCGTACTAATTTCATTTATATAGCTACTGTAACTAATTAAACCTTAATTGTGGTATATTTTAAATAGAGTCGGTAAGGCAACCGGGTACGGAATATCACGAGATGTAAGGTCGGTTTACGTGCAGCATAAACAGGTGCGGGATTTCTGGACTTGTTTGATAGTTTATATTCAGAATTAAACTGTGTTTCGGTTAACATGTTGATTATTGATTGAATTGCATTATCGGATTGTGTTGCATATGCATTGCATTGCCCAAATAAAGTGGAACTGGAATTGTTTTAACAGATGGACTTGCATGCTGGTATGGTTATAAATTGTGTTGATCGGAATGATCTGATTTTGGAATTAAAGTCACCGTGCTTTATATCACCATCAGTTGGTGGATATGGTATTATTGTCATCCGCCATGATGATGTCACCCAGGGGGTGAAACCGGATTTGTCAGAGTCTCTGCAGGGACTTTGACGCCCAGTGTTCTAAAGCTTTAGATCGTCTGGCCCTCGGCAGTTCCCAGTACCGGTTGGGACGAGGGGTAAGTGATGTTGTACTATGATTGTGATTGTATGTGACTTGTGTATCGGAGGCATTACCCAGGGGGTAACGCGTTTGGATGGTCAATTCGCTTTATATGTATTTTTTTTAGAACCAGACTTTTAATTAAACGGTTAGGCCTGTATCTACCAGATATTCTGAAACTGAGTAAACCAAATATTGTGTGATTGAATTTCATCTTGGCAATTCCTAACTTGTGATTTCATTTGGATATATATATGTTGTTGGATTTCTGCATTCATGTTTACAAATGGTTATGAATTGATCTGGACTTTATTTGTGTTTCATTTTGAATATAATCTGTGATTGCAAGTCCAGGGATTATTTTGTGGCAATTATCGCACTGAGAATTCAATTCTCATCCCCTTTTTGGGTAATATTTTCAGGTTCCGGTTCGGTGGATCCGAGAGAGACACGAGGACGGTAGACCCTGGTTTCACCTCTACATAGCTTGTCTGGTATTGTGACATTAGAGATTATGTGTATAGTTATGTTTTGGTTGTATATATATATTCTCGGTGTCATTTGGTGATGCGTATCCATTGAGATACGGGTTTTGTATACTGAAACCTGACCAGATGGGATTTGAGTTCTGTTTATGTTATTTATTTGCTTTGTTTGCGTGTTATGTTTTCTTTCTATCATATCGTAATTGCCTAGTAGGTATACGGGCAACCGTATGCCTACGGCAGGAGCACCTGTCGTGCCTCGTGGGGCACCGGGGTGTGACATATATTATAAAAATTGAAAAAAAAAGAGATCAACAAGTTGTTAAAATTTAAATTTTTTTGAATAAAAGCGAAGTGCTTAATTAGTATTATATTTTGACTTGTGATATCCAACTGACAAATAAAATCAAAGTTCACAAAAAAAATAAAAAATAAAAATCATAGTTATAAAGAGTTACGACATTATTTCATAAAAATACAACTATTATCTTATTTTTTGGCATACACTCTAAACAAGAAAAATTTTTCTTCATAAAATTATTTAAATCAAAATACTAAGATCTCTAAAAAAAAAAAAAAAAATAGAAGAACCGTGGGGCGTCCGGGGGGGCTGGCGCCCCAGGGTCTAGCGCCTCACTAGCCTTATGGGGCGCTCCAGAGTCTGGCGGTCAGGGCAAAAATAAAAAAAATAGTACACAGAGTTATTTTTAAAATTTTCAATTTTTTTAGGGATATTAATAAAAATGCCCGCAAATATGACCTGGATTCATTTCCCACTCTAACCACAATATTTTTACCAAGTTTTAGAAAAAAAATATATATGACATGGATAATTAACGAAAATTACTAACAAATATGTACATTTCAAATAAAAGAATGATATGTACAAACATACATATATTATTTGATATTCATAATAAATAATAACAAGCATGGAAAACACCAGGTATCCAAGAAGTAAATTTCATTCACCAGTAAATAATTAAATAGCTAATGATATATATACAAGAAGAATATAAAATCTTCAGTTGTTCATGCAGAAATTAAATTGAAAAACAAAATCTTTTAGAAAAAAAAAATCAAGCACCATCAGAGGAGACATAAAGGAACTGCTTGGCCAATGGCAGGGTATTATTCAAGTAGTGGTCTTATTTATTTGACCTTAGTGACCAAACTATAAAAACCAAAAAGTAAATTGATGATGGCCTAGTAATCAAACATTGTTCAATATCATTAGTAGGGATTCGAGATGGTGCTCAATTTTGTAGAGAATAATTTTAATGTATTATTTTATTATTTTTTCTATTTGAATTACAATAGAAAAATCAAACCATTTGTCCTCGAGTGCTGACTATTTATAAAATGGAGCAACTTTGTGTATGCATCAGAAATATTAAAAAATAATAATAATAAAAAATCATACACTTTGTCCTCCAAAGCCGGCTATATATATATAGAAAATGAAACATCTTTTTTATACAGACTACAAACTTTTATTTTTTAAGAAAGGGTAAAATGGATACTTCATATATTAAAAACCACTTTTAATTAAAATTTGTAATGAAATGGGCAAATTTGTGAGTTTTTGAAAATTACAAGGACAAACATGATATTGTAAACTTTACAGGGAGAAATACATAATTTCATTATTTTTGAGGGGTATGCATGCAATTGTCCTCAAAATAATTAATTTCTATTAACTCTACAAAATTGCCTCGGTTTATCTGAAGATAGTCGGTGGTACTTCAATTATATATCACCCCAATTTTTCTTGTTATCTTAGAATCAAGTCTACATCCGTTGATTCCATTCTTTAGCAGTATTTTCAATCTTAATTATATGAAGCCTTTATTTTTTTGGCAAAGCCGAGCGCTTTTGTTTTGCCAGTGGCAGGTTCTTCTTGAAAATTGCAGTCACTCAGGTGCTAAAATTGCTGGGAACAAGTTTGTCAGTACAATTTTAAACAAATTTCAAATATTAAACTAGCTGCTTGGTGATT
This sequence comes from Carex pumila, assembly GCA_033356055.1. Taxonomy (NCBI): domain Eukaryota; kingdom Viridiplantae; phylum Streptophyta; class Magnoliopsida; order Poales; family Cyperaceae; genus Carex; species Carex pumila. The sequence continues at coordinate 30,418 of JARJHM010000978.1, read as the reverse complement.
GTAAATTAAGGAGATAATCAGCAGAGAAAAAAAATGGACCACAATCATAATAATTTGAGGACATTGATCTACTTATGTTTTATCTTTTCTGAGATTAAAAGAAATTGAGTGAGGCTATATGGTACTATGCAGTGCAAATTGGTCCATATTACAGATTAATATTTTCATATTCAAAGTTCAATAGTTGATCTAAACCATTCAACATGATCTCATTTTTACAATTTTTTTTAGAATTTTATACTCTTTTTTTTTTAAATAGGTTTGAGTGGTCTATCATCATTAGATCAAGTGATTTTCTACCTCTCTTATTAAATTGTAAAAAAATTGTAAAAATGTAATATTTGATCTACAAATATATTTTCATGTGCATAATATATTAAAAGGTTCATATTGATTCATTAAACTTTGAAAATGGAGATGTTAATACATAGTACTGATCAATATGAGTTACATATGCATAGTACCAATGTACCATAGCCTCACTAAAAGCATTTATATCGACTTCAGTTTTTTACCTTTTAAATGATTACAAGACATCAATTTTCCGTTTCATTTTTTTTTTTTTTTGATCACTTACCAGTAAAATCTGGAAGGTAGGACACTATGCCACCGACTATCCGACAAGGTACATCGTTTAGTTGTGCTTGAACAATCTGCTGTTAATAATAGTTTGCACAATCTTAATTTATTCATTTATTTTCTTTGTTTAATTTTTTGTGACATTTTTAAATAAAGTTATCAGCTTAACAAGCCATAAATGGAGAGCACGGCACATATATGTAGAGGAGAAACTCGAATGAAATATTACTTTTCTTTCTAATCACGTAGAAAGCCCATTTTGTACAGGGCCGCTTTTGGGCCGAATGCAATTGGGAAACAGTCCAACAAAAAAAATAAAGCAATTAAGTTTTTTTTACAAAATGACTATTATTACGAAGTCCATTTACGAAAGGTACCTTCTTCATTATTGAAACTATCACGAACTGTCAGAAAATATAATTTTCTAAATTAATGGACAATCTGCTAGTAGTGTATGGAATTGGAAATTTTTATGTGTGTGTGTGTGTGTGTGTAATAACTAGTTTAAAGTTTATTAATCTTTGTTGACAATATATTATGAGGGGACGAAATTTATATATATAATTAATCTTGAGACTGGATACATAATTACATAATCTTTGCTGACAATATATCATGTTATTCTGAAATTATACCCGACTTGACATACTAAGATTTTGTTGGTCTGTCAAAACCCTTTATTTTTCTCTATGAAAACATTTGGTTGCTTGAAGCTTCTAAGCCAGGTTTAATATATGTGGGGTAATATATTCTATCACGCTATCTGACTTCCGAAAGTTCATAACAGTCTCTTGAATTAATAACTGCTATCTAGAGCTACACGCAATTTTACTTCTAAAAAGTTAAGAAGCCATAATAATAAATCATGCATAGAAATTAATTACAACTATGAGAAATGGAATTGAAAGTGATGCTCATGTCTGGTAACAAAGAGGCCATCAAAATCCGTAAGGGATGCGGCGCGGAAGAAGCACCTCTGCCACTATGTAAAGCTTTCAGGAACATACATCCATAACCACAAACTTTGATTCACCCGTTCATTCATTGTGCACGTAGCACAACAGATAACCATCATCTTCATCTTTTGGTACAAAGAAGGGATCTCCACACAAGAAACTTGTGACCAAGACAACGGTACACCAATTCTAGGAAGGAGACATATGTTGTAGCAAACGCCACCTTCGTATTTATACAAGGATTCATAAGCTTAATTATTTGTGCTTCTTCTTAACACTTTAATACCTATGGCTCACACAGTAATCGAATTTGCAGTAATATTTTTTCTATTGGCAGCGAGTAGTATGGTTATAGCATTTGAATTGGAATTGTATGTGACGCTTGCTCCAGTTTGTTTACCAAAGCGAAGGATGGTGATTGACAAACAAACTGGAGCAAGAATCACATACAACTCCAAACCAAATACCATAACCACAATACCCGCTACCAACAGAAAAAAATATATATATATTACTGCAAATTCGATACAACCCCAAACCAAATACCATAACCACAATACTCGCTATCAACAGAAAAAAATATATATATATTACTGCAAATTCGATAACTATGTCAAGCACAAGTACTAGAGCAATAAAAAGAAGCGCAAATAAGCTTATGAATCTTTGTATAAATGCGAAGGAGTTTGCAAGAATATATGCCCAAAACATATATCTCCTCCCTAGAACTGGTGTACTGTTGTGTTGGTTATAACCATGATTCTGAAACTCGGAATTGGATTCTTGACCGTTGAATTTAAATCAAATGAATCAACTGGAATATAAAGAATCGGATCAAAAACTCAGCTTGTTTTGTAACCAAAAAATAAAAAAATAAAAAAGGTAAAAAAAAGGTAAAAAAAGAGAAAACCTACAAAGCAACAGCGGAGCGTACTCCAAAACATCCGAGTCTTTTAGTTAAAAAGGTAAAAAAAAATATTATATCTACTCACCCCTTTCAATTTGAGAGAAGTGAACAGGTGAGGGTCTAATTGCAAATTTTTTCTTACTACTCGTTTGACAGGTGCAGCAAACACTTCAATGTTCCTGTTGTTTCGCCGCTTGCTTTTCACTGTTGATTTTCTTCATTGATTTCACTACTTGATTTTCTTATAAGCAAGGACACATGCATCTAACAGACATTTTGCTCTGATAATTAATTTGGTTGGTAAACATTCCAATAAAGTAACAATATTTTCAACACTTTTATGATCTCCATGACTTAATTATTGTCTCCGCTTAGAAGCATCAAAACCACCCCCATCGATTATTTATTTTGTACCCTTTCCGAAAAGCTAATGTCCATCAGCTTTTTAGGACAGCCATTTCGGATCATAAAATTGGATCATACCATAGCAAAATTGGACCATAGAAGAAGCTTTCAGTTTACTCCAGCTTTCCACTAGTTTCATTAGGTCGTATGTTTCAAAAGAAAAGATATGTAAAGGACTAACAACTGTAGCTTTTCCATTACATCTAAATAATACTTATGTTATATTTTTAATAAGGTGACTACAATCAATATTTAGAAGCGATTTTGTAATTAAGAATATATATATGGTCGTGATAATGAGAAAAATATGAAGTAAATGTAAGAGATACTTAGCTTGAAGAAGAAACAAGAATCAACTACAATTCGTCGGTGATTGTTAAAGCAGAAGGGAAAATTTCAATAATTAGTATCAAATGACCACTAAAAGTTTATTATTAATCAGACCTGTATTCAAATTATAAGTATTTATATATTTAGATGCACACTAGAAGTTTTTTGAATGACCACTGGAACAATTGCAATGTTAATGCCAATAATAATTATAATAATTGTAATAACGACAATGATAACAACAAAAACAATAATACTATAATAACTAACATTTCTGTTTACTAATATAAGCAAGAAATAGTTTGCAAAATTACCTGCATTTCTGTTTACTAGTATAAGCAAGAAACTAAATGCCCGAACACCCAGTTATGCCTCATAATATTTTTGATGTAACAATGAAATGCAATAGCGATACATTAATAAGACATCTTATTAACACATCGCTGACGCCTTTCATTCCTGTATCAAAATTATAATGAGACATAAATGAGCATCGTCCGGGCACCAATTTCACTTTCAAATCTAAAGCTTTGCAAGGATGTAATGGCCATTACTACGACGTTGTAGCTTGAATTGCTCTTACTCTATGGGAAAGGAGGCTAGATTGTTGGGAGGAGATAATTTGGAGTCCAAAAATCAATAACGTGCTATATATATATTATTATTTAACTTACCGACATCATGTATGAATATTTTATGGTAGAGTCTTACGTCAAAAGTGTGTTATAGTTATTTAATATTTCTGAACGGTAACATGTTTGCATGACTGGGAGGCCTTAGTTGGGGTAGACCATATTCTTCTCTCTCTTCATTTGTTTAGTTTATTTTTTATATTCTGTCATCTCAAATTTAAAATCTGTTTTAAATGATATTGATTTCTCTGACAAGATCTTGTTGCCTTTCTCTCGAGATAAAAATATTAAAATCATTTTCAGCAGTTTGACATCACCGAACAGAGAGGACTGGCAGAACATGTTCCTTGCAAGATAACATTAGTCTAGACAAAAAAAATATCAAATTGGATTTTTATAACTAATTTAATTTAAATTTATGAACTAATTAAGTACTTAATAAAAAACATTGCTTTAACTTGCACTTTCCAATACTCTGACTTATAATGTCTAATTTTCTAACTTATAATTCTAATTATTAATCAAAATTCAAAAAAATTATTTTAATTTTAACTCTAAATTTAATCAGAATTACAATTCAAATATTAAGAAGGGGCAAAAAAAAATTCAGAAAGAAGCAAAGTCAATCAGAATATTCCAAACTCTACTAAAACTCAAAATTCAGCAGGCCCCCCTCCCCCCAACAAGAACATTGTAGATCCGCCCTTGATCACCATCTAGATTCATTCATAAGCGATCAACACAAAACAGCAAAAAGCTTGACAAGCAACAAATTTACAAAATAACCTCCATAATGCTACAAATTCTTGATAATATAAATGAATATCAAAAGTTTCAGCTAAGTCAAAATTTTATAACAAATATTCTTTTACAAATTAATTAGAAATTTAGGTCCCGTCTTGTAGTATTTGTCCATTCTCTATTAACAAATTTAAAGAAAAAATTAGAGTTGCCTTACTAATTCGTCCACATGAGAACAAGAAAATGAGCTTAATCCTCATTTAAAATCAGATGCAGAAATTATATGTATATATATAATTTCTGCATAACTGATGGTGTGACTGAGATATAAATTTGATATATATTGGCTGCAAATTTCAAAGAAATTAGCTCCTAACCTCCTACCATTGTATATTTTTTTGTTTTCAGCAAAAAAAAAAATTTTAAACCAATGAAAAAAGTGTGCATAGAACAAATTAACACGGAAAGATAGATTTTATAACCAATCTACACCGTCAAATAATTTAAGGTTTAGACAACTCAGTTGAAAATTTTCAAACAACAACAAATTCAATATAATAGCCAATTTCCTTACAAATGTCAAAAAGTGTGTTATCTCAGTCAGTCAACAGTCTGGAACAACTGAAACATTCATTTTTATCAAAAGGCTCCTAAATGCTCATAAAGAAACAAGAAAAAAATGTAGTGACACTTTCAAGCATTGAAGAGGAGTTTAGGGGTATGTACAAGGTATTTGTGAGCTTCTGTGGTTAAAGAAGTTGATTATTGAACTTGAGTTTGAATCCAAAGACCCAATGAAATTATTCTGTAATAACAATGCTGCAATTGACATATCTCACAATCCGGCACAATATAATAGAACCAAACATATTGAGGTAGATCAATATTTTATTAAAGAAAAACATGATTCAAAAGTTATCTCTTTACCATTTGTGAAGTCACATGAACAAGTTGCGGATATTATCACCGAAGCAGTAGCCACAGAAGATCAAATTATAGTGGCAAACAAGACAGAAAATTTAGCAGAAGATTTGTTTACCTTTAATGTAATATTTAGATAATATTAGATTAAAAAAATAATGATGTAATATGTCATTAAAGTAATATGTATCTGCTAGGAAATATGATTTTAAGGCAGATAAAATAATAATCAAAATTATAAATAAGAGAGCAGTGACTCATGAAGAAAACTATTCGAAAAGGGTATGTAGTATTTTTCTAAAATTAATAAAATAAAGAAAGAGAAGAAAGTTTCATGAAAGCATTTGTGTTTGTGTTCTATCATATACAATTTTAATTTTTTTTTGAGAAATAAAGTGTTCTTTTTAATTCAGGAAAAACAAACTATTTTTTTTAATATATTTGTTTGGAATTTAATTCCAGATAATACGGAGGCTACATCTTCAAGATTCCTAATTATTAATTTAATCCATTTTGTGCTAATGGTTCATGTTTAAATAATGTAGCCATGTGATCACTGCGAAATCTGTAGGTAACCATTTCCCAAAAACTTTTTGTGCTAATTAATTTAATCTCTCTTGTGCTACGGTCCAAGCACTCTTACACATGCTTGAATAATGTAGCCATGTGATCACTGAGAAATCTGTCGGTAACTATTTCCAAAAACTTTTTGAGCTAAAGTTCAAGCAATCTTACCAATGCTTAAATAATGTAGCCATGTGAGAATGTGACCGCTGAGAAATGTGTCGGTAACCATTTCCCAAAAACTTTTTGTGCTTATTAAAATAATCTCTCTTGTGCTACGGTCCAAGCACTCTTACTCATGCTTAAAGAACTTAGCCATGTGATCACTGAGAAATTCAGATACATTAACTGTTACTTTCGAGGAATCAATAGCCAAGTTGTATAAAAGTTAATCAAATTATTTTGATCAGAATATTATAAACATCTTAGGCATCTTTGACGACATTGCACGGTTCTCTAATCCTAGGGCTTTAATTATATCAAATTATAGATTTGCCTCCAGAAAATAATTGACTGCTTCATTAACCCTCTCTTGCTTTTCAATTGAAACATCTTATTAATTGCAATGCATCACTCATCATAAGTAAATTGGTTTGAACAATTAAGCTCGCATTGTTTGAAGCCTATAAATAAGTTTTGATGTAGATAGTAAATATCAATGTTCTAAATAGCTAGCTATAGATATGTTATAGTTTTTCCAGACCATAAACACTAATTTATGAGATAAAAGTGCACTAATTTAACTACGACCGCTATTAGCTACATTGAATTTTTTTTTGCAATTTATATAAACTTTTATACTTCTATTTTTATTTCTAATGCTACATGGGTCTTCTACGATAAGTATGCTAAATCAAATTATATTATTTTGTTTTTATTTGTGATTTATTTTCTCATTCTATATCGAGAAATATTCAAATGTTAATTTTTCATTTTGATTGCTCTTCGCATAGTATTCATTTGTATAATTATTATCGTTCGTTTCAATTGAAAACTGATTTTAATTATTATTATTATAATATATCAAATGTTTAAATATGTATATTGACTTTATTTACCTTATAAAATTAATTACTCTTTATCTATTATAATATGTAATACTATGAAATATCTATTCTATAATATTACTTTTTAGATTTTTTTTCTTCTTCTTATGAAATCAAATTCATCATTTTCTTATTCTTCCATATATATGTTTGTGAAGAGTAATAACTGGGTGAATTAGGGAATTAATATCTTTGAACTTTAACTTGTATGAATGGTGTTCACTTGAACTTGTTAAAATATATATATATATATATTATTGCTACTGTAACTTGTGACTTTTTTTCTTAAAAAAAGAAGAAGAAGAGTATTTGATGTTACAATTAAGAAGAAAAAACCAAATATAACGTTACAAAAATGAAGTAAATGACAACAACCCAACCCAATCCAAATCCATGCAAAATATAAGATTACAATTACAATTAAATAATTGAAAATACAGGCGATAGAAAATCCAGGAACAACAAATTGAAAAGGGAACTTACAATCGGTGAGACTCGATATCATACCGTCCGTTTCTACGAAGAAATTAATAGTAGCTTATTCTTTCTTCAAGCCTCATTTTATTCTTAGTCGTTATTATACAATATAATGCATGCAATAATTAATAGTAGATCAATAACAACGGAAAATAAATCCTTGCAGCAACGCAAAGTATACGAGAAGCAAATCAAGACGGGGAAATTAATTGTAAAGACATTTTACAACCAAAGAAGCATGACATTTCAACTTGTACGCACAAATGAGATATGCTTAATTTTGTATATATCTTCATCTCTTTGCATAGATTCGTGTATCTCATGTGAGGGCTCAATTATACTAACAGCTCTTAAAGTGTCCACGCATTATGTAGCTCGGGAAGTGTGTGCAGCATCCTACAATTGTTAATTTCGATCTGACGAAGGACGGGTATAGCTCCCTCTTTTATGTTCCAATGATATAGAAGTGGCAGAAATGTAAGATTCAATTTTTTCATCAACAGATCAGCTTAGTTTCCCAATATGAAAAATAACTTAAATAAAGTATCCTGAGGCTCTGCAGCCTCTCCAATATGAGCATTGGATCTTCCTCAATCTTAGAATATATGAGCATCAATTTGGTGAGGTTCACATAACAAGGAAAAGGATATCTCAATGAACCTAACCTTTTCAAATGAACAAGAAAGGAGAAAAGACGAAAATAAAACCAAGATCAAATTTTAGTTGCGGCAGGTAGCCCGGTAAAAATCGTGGGAGAACATTAATTGAATTCATGTTACTGAGGTCTTTCAAGACTTATTTCAGTGAAAGGATATATATTGTTGGGTTTGAATTCATTGAACTTCAAGTCCTCCTCAATCCATAAGCTGTTTCGCCTACGTACTTTATATACTCAGTCATGTAAAAACCATTGATCAAAGTAGTAAATGTGATCAAATCTGGCTTTATGTTTATTCTTATCATATCTTGAAGAAACTTTCACTCCATAATTTGTTTGCAATACCCATTAATATATCACTGTATTAAGAACCAACTCTCTTTCTAAGGGGCATTTCACCAAACAGTTGACATGTTTGTATTAAGATCCCAAATTAAAAAAAGCCCTTGATAAAAAAGTGTACGAGTAAACACATCAGGCTGGATTCCTAGCTCGACCATTAATTGTTCGTTTCAACCTATAACCTATAACCCCACTTGCCCAGTGTACAATAACAGTGCATGCGTAATGTTCCCCTTGATACAGTAACAGTGCATGAGACCATTAAAAGGTCTACCATGGGGAGCAAATCCAGCATTAAGAAGTTGTATATTGAAAAACCAAACTGTTTTTGGGGAAGATACGATAGAACTAAAGCTGTCCCTACAAGTATATGGGTGATGCTTAACAGATACAAAGGGAATAATTGCTCAGTGTTGTAGAAGTAGAACACAACTGCTTTGGATTCCTTCTCGGCCCAGATAGAAGTTTCGGTTCCTTCTTGGACCCAGATATTATTTTGGGCTCGTTTTCGGCCCAAACCTTGTCAACATATTTATTAGTACTCGGCCCAGCTAGTATTTCGCATTTTTTTTGCAACAAAATGTACCTTCGGCTTTGCAACATAATTACAAACTGGTCCCTTCTCTGATCTAGACTGATGGCAACAATGCAAAATTATAGTTGGACTCTGTTTAGATACAAAAATGGAGCTTCATAAGTAAATTGCTGTGGCACCTTTCACAATTTCACTGAATTGGAAAGCATGTGAAGGCTATGAAAACATCACGTCAAGAGACACTAAAACATAATAAGGGGATTTGTTGTAGATCCCCCACTTTGTGTATGCAATGGTGTCTCCATCCTCCTTTAAAATTAATTTGCTTCTGTGCTCTCTTTTGGATTTGGGCTTGCTTTATTATCAATTTTTATCATTTGAATTATAGAAATTTGTTATAAATTTTATTAAGTAACAAACTTTCAATCAATTTAAGCGTCAATTCTTAATTTGTTATGCATCAACTTTTAATTATCTATACTATACATAAATATATAAACCAAATTTTGACAATTATCAATCCTTAAATTGTAGTATACAAATTATGTATTTAAGAAGACGGGGGTTCAAATGCACTCAAATTTTTGTGCACCCAAATGCACCCTATCTTTCAAATCATTTTTCTCCGTTTTCAAAGTTCGAATAGTCAATCCGAACCGTTAGATGCGATATATATATTAAGATATGCTTGGAGACCAAATTTTATATTTTTTGAAATTTTTGTTACTATTTATTAAGCCACTTTGAAAATCGCTGATTTTAGATTTTCTGGACCATTGAATTAGCGATTTTTCAAAGTGGTTTAATAAATAGTAAAAAAATTTCAAAAAATATAAAATTTGGTCTCCAAGAACATCTTAATATATATATTGCATTTAACGGTTCAGATTGACTATTCGGACTTTGAAAATGGAGAAAAAGAATAAGGTGCATTTAGGTGCACAAAAATTTGAGTGCATTTAAACCCTCCTCATTTAAGAAAAACAACTTGATATAATTAAATTATTAGTTTTGGTACAATAAAGACAAATTGTTGGAAAAAAATTAAAAGTGGATAAATCTATAAAAGGTCCTAATCATTATTGCTTGGTTCAAGGCAATGTTTTTAGCTGCCTGACTATATATCATTTCATTTTATTTTACTTCGAAGCAAAAGTAACATAAAATTTCTCGTGTTACATATTAAGAAATGATTGGCCCACACAAAGACAAAATAATTTTATATTGGTATTGTTATGTATATTATGAGACAAAAATTTAACATGAACAATTGTATGTTTTTTATGAGGATCCAGATATTAATTGTACAATATGATACGTATTGTTTGAGTAATCATAATGCGTTATGCTATGTGCATGCCTCTTATGCCTGATAGAATTAAAAGGAGTTTTAATTTCGTTGTCAACATAATATGGATCCCGGAAGGTCGTATCAAATTAGGTTGGTACATGGAGCAATTAATTGTAGAGATGACATATAGGATATGACATATGGGAAGATAATTAATTTACATAATTAGTTGTGTATATTTAATTAATGCACAAATAATATACATACAAATTAATTAATTAAAAAGGGAAATTAATCAATTAATTAGGACAACTATTTTCTAGAACAGCTACAATTTATCGACACTTTCACATATAGGATGCGGTAGTACATGGTTCCAGATTTGTGCAGTAGGGATATATACCATCTTCCTATATATTTGATTTATTATTTTAATGGAGCTTCTCATGGTGCATATGCGCTAATATTTTCTCATGGTGCATTTTTTTTAGTATTTTTTTGATTCTCAAGTTATACTGAAACTGAGTGTAATCTTAATACTTAACACACCACTACTCTACCTTTAGTATACTTAGCTTTTATTCACAAATTAAGACAACCGAACGTCTGTCTCTTAGTGCTCCTTAAGTTCTTTATCTTTTACTCTTAATCTATTGTTGCCTATATTGCTAACTACTAATCATAAAATAAACTAATGGCTCATAAAAAATAAGATCTGCTCTGCCCATACAACTATTTTGGTTTATAATTACAAAAAAAAATCTAATTAGAAAAAGCTTAAATTTGATCGGCGATGTATATCTACCTCTTGATACCTCTAGAAAGCAAGACCTCACTTTAAAAATAAGTACATGAGAAAAATAATCATAATTCAATAGGACCTGTGAATTGTAAGCGGGTGCCTACCTTGCGTGTGAACTGTGAAGATGTCCTAGATTGTTTTATTTAATACATACAACTTGACAGCCACTATTAGGGCTGGCAACGAACCGAACCGAACTGAACTTATCTTAGGTTTGGATTTGGTTTGAATTAATTTCGAACCGAACCTGGTTTGATTCGTTTCGAACCGAACCTATTTCGAACCAAACCCATTTCGAACTACACATTTTTCAAATCGAACCCGAATCGAACCACGAACTAAATTATTTTTTAGCAGTCCTAGTTATACCGGTAATTTATATATTAATTTTTTCTCAATATGACAATTCACATAACTTTCTTTTACTGGTATGAATTATGAATTATGAAATGAGTGTTTTTAAGTTGAAAAATTGTTCATGAAAATATACATCAGAGATGGCTTTCTTAGTATGAACTATGAGAGACGACCGAAGAGAGAGGAGAGACAGTCATCTAGGCCGGAGAGAGGAGTGACAGCCGGAGAGACAGCCAGTCGCCAAGAGCATCAGCTAGATTTTAGAGTTAGAGAAAGAGTGAATTAGGGAGAGGTGGAGAGAGAACTAGGTTATTAAAAATTGAGAGCGAAAGAGTGTCAGCTAAGTTAAATTATAACTCTCTATCTTGGATTTTAATTTCATCAGGTAAATGGACGGCCGATGTTATTATAAGATTCGAACCATAAAAATGATCGAACCCATTTCGATTGAACTAGGCTAGGTTTGGGTTTGGTTTGAATTAATTCCGAACCGAACCTGGTTTGATTCATTTCAATTCGAACCCATTTCGAATCGAACTAAACTCGAATCAAACCCAAATCAAACCCGAATCGAATCACGAACCTCGAATTTTTTTGCCAGCCCTAGCCACTATGAAGTTTTTTTTTTTTAAAAAAAAAAAGGCCTGAATAAGACATGGGAACGGCAATTGTGGGACCTACATGTTAAAAAGTCAATGGATAAAAGATAACTTATGAAGTAGCTTATTGGTAAGAAGGGGAAGATTATTTCCTATTGTCATTCAGTACATACAAGGAGTTGGATACACAGACGATCTAAAATTCTAGACTCAAATATATCAACCGAATTAAACAAATGAAGTTGATCTCGAGATCTCTAATTCAATTTGAATAATGAATGAATTAAATACAAATGACCAGTTGGCAGTTGATATCTATATATGGTTCATGCAGGACTGTTCTGTGCGACACTATATGTTCTGATACTACGGCAGAACTTGTTATTGGTTCATACAGATAATAAAATTCTTTAAAATCCACTTATATAATAGACTTGTTGTTAAGAATACAATCCTTAAAATAAAATAAATCCATATTACCAATATTTTGCAATACACTAAAATTATTTAGCATAAAAATTGTTAGTCACTTGATGGATGATCAATGGTTTTTTATTGAGTTAAATACACAACCAACCAATTTTATCGATACATTTTGTTTCAATAATCATTGAATTAGTTTTTGGTGTGATCATGATAAACTAATTATCAATACAACTTATTTGTCTTTTAACTGTTCTTATATTTTCTTCAATATTTGAACTACAACATACAAAATAACAGTTAAAATATAATCACATAAGATATATGATTAAATATTATGTGATTAAATTTTAACTCTTATTTTGCAAGTAATAATAGTTTTATTTAAATTCCCTATGTATTTTTTAAAATCTTTATATATTGTAAAGGATTAAATGGTATAATGATAATAATTTCTATTCGAAATTGTGAATTACCAATGGAAATAATATAAAGAACATAGGACCTCTTCTGTCAACGGGGTATAAGGGATAGGGGTGAGTAAATCGCTCATAATTCATGAGCCGCTCGTAACTCACTCATTAGCAGCTCGCCTAAACTTGCTCATTTATCCGCTCATTTAAACTCGCTCATTAAGAATTTGCCACATCTAATCCCTACCACATTTAATCCTATGTAATTATGTGTAACATCAACCTTGCCTCATTAAGATTAATAGATAGTGAGCATAGTTTCATATTTAATTATGTGTAATATAGTGAGCACAATATAACATTTAATCATGTGTAATATACTAATATTCATAGTTTCATATTCATTTTTTTTTGTAAATTGGCAGAACCAAAACCTTTCCCTAAAGCCCTAAACAAGTAATAGTCATAACAACTCGCTCATTTAAATGAATTATAACAATTTGTTGAATTTTGTTATGATGACTTTTAACAAATTTTGTTATGTGTGGACACACTATATAATTTTTTTATGAGTCATAAGTCATAACTCCGCTCATAACTCGCTCATTAACAACTTCCTCATTTACTTAACGAGCGAGCATGAGCATATCCTAACTCGCTCATACTCGCTCATTAATCACCCCTAATAAGGGATCACTGCATGTGAAGCTTGCGTTGGAGAGAGAAAGGGGAAAGCTACACGTACGGTATGGAATCATTTCATGTCACACACTCGTTAGAGAGAGAGAGGGAGAGAGAAGGCTATATATATATAGAGAGAGGAGGGATTCAATCACACTCTTTTTTGGTGACACCGAATTACACACTCCATTTTCAAAGTTTTTAAATATCAAACAATTGATCCAAACCGGTCAACATAATGGATATATTAAAATGTGCTTGTAGATCAAATTTTACATTTTTTGGAATTGTTTTACTATTTATTAAGTATTTAACAAAATCACTATATTCAGACCCTTGAATTTTTGTACCCATCTTAATATATAGTAAAAAAAATTCAGAAAAATATAAAATTTGATCTGCAAGCACATTTTAACATATCCATCATATTGAATGGTTTGGATCGACTGTCTGGACTTTGTAAATATAGGGTGTAATGTGCTTTCGGTAGCATATGAGCCGAAATATACACGGTCCAAATTTAAAATTTTAAAATTCAAAAAGTAGATCTGAACTGTTTATCTTGTTCTCCATATTAATATGTGCTTGGAGACCAAATTTTACATTTTTCTGAATTTGTTTACTATTTATTAAGCCACTTTAAAAATTGCTAATCCAATGGTGGCTTAACAAAACAGTAAAACCATTGGATTAACAATTTTCAAAGTGGCTTAATAAATAGTAAAAAAATTAGAAAAATGTAAAATTTGGTCTCCAAGCACATATTAATATGAAAAACAAGATGAACGGTTAAGATTGACTTTTGGATTTTGAAATTTTAAATTTGGACAGTGTGTATTTTGGTCCATATGCTACCGAAAGCACATTAGCCTATCTATCTATCTATATATATATATATATATATAGAGAGAGAGAGAGAGAGAGGTAGGCTATGGTGAGTTGCGAAGTAAAACGCATTTCTATTTCACGCCATATTTTTATTTTGAAAGTCCAAACGACCGATCCAAACCCGTTAGATATTTAATCCATATTGAAATGTGCTTGGAGACCAAATTTTACATTTTTTGAAATTTTTTTTACTATTTATTAAGCATTTTTGAAAATTGCTGTTTTGCTATAAACAGTGAAAAATAGTAAAATTTTCTGGACCATCAGATCAGCGACTTTCAAAATTGTTTAATAAATAGTAAAAAAATTCAAAAAAAATGTAAAATTTGGTCTCCAAGCACATTTCAATATGGAGAACAAGATGAACGGTTTAGATCGACGTTTTGAACTTTAAAATTATAAAATATGAGCGTAAAGTAAAATAGTGGTTTTACTTTGCAACTCACCGTAGCCGATCTCTCTCTCTCTCTCTCTCTCTTTCTCTCTCTCTCTATAAATAAATATGTATATATATATATATATATATATATATATATAGAGTTAGGCTAGGGTGCTATGGATAGCATAGTGGCCTCTCGTGCTACGGCTCAATATTCGAGTTTTCAAAATCCAAACGGTCGATCCGAAGCGTTCATTGTTTAATCCATATTGAAATGTGCTTGGAGACCAAATTTTACATTTTTTGAAATTTTTTTTATTTTTATTAAGATGGTTTCAAAATCGCTGTTTTTATTAAAATTTTGCACCACTGAAAAACAGCGGTTTCAAAAATGCTTAATAAATAGTAAAAAAATTTCAAAAAATGTAAAATTTGGTCTCCAAGCACATTTCAATATGGATTAAACAATGAACGGTTTGGATCGACCGTTTGGATTTTAAAAACTTGAATATTGAATCGTAGCACGGGAGGCCACTATGCTATCCATAGCACCCCAGCCTAACTCTCTCTCTCTCTCTCTCTCTCTCTATATATATATATATATATATATAGGATTTGGCTAACATGCTATGGATAGCTAAGAGGCCTCCCGTGCTATGGGTCAATATTCGGCATTTCAAAATTCTAACGGTTGATCCGAACCATTCATTTTGTTATCCATATTAATATGTAGTGTTTGGAGACCAAATTTTACATTTTTTGGAAATTTTTTACTATTTTTTTAGATTTATTGAATATCGCTGTTTTTTATGGTCCAGATTTGTCTAAAAACAGCGATTTTCAATAAATCTAAAAAAATAGTAAAAAATTTCCACAAAATGTAAAATTTGGTCTCCAAGCACATATTAATATGGAGAACAAGATGAAAGGTTCGGATCGACTGTTAGAATTTTGAAAAGTCAAATATTGAGCCATAGCACGGGAGGCCTCTTAGCTACCCATAGCACCGTCGCCAAGTTCTCTCTCTCTCTCTCTCTCTATATATATATATAGGAATATGCTAGCATGCTATGCATAGCATAGAACCCCTTCATGCAACGGCTTGGATTTTGAGTTTCCAAAATTCTAATGGTCGATCTGAACCGTTCATCTTGTTCTCTATATTAATATGTGTTTGGAGACCAAATTTTACATTTTTTGAAATTTTTTTACTATTTCTTTAGATTTATTGAAAATTGCTGTTTTCAGCAAATCTGGACCATAAAAAAACAGTGATTTTCAATAAATCTAAAGAAATAGTAAGAAAATTCCAAAAAATGTAAAATTTGGTCTCCAAACACATATTAATATGGAGAACAAGATGAACGGTTCAGATCGACCATTAGAATTTTGGAAACTCAAAATCCAAGCTGTTGCATGGAGGGCTTCTATGCTATGCATAGCATGCTAGCATGTTCCTATATATATATATATATATATATAGGATGGCTAAGCTCAAATGGTTTGTTCCTGGACTCAGGAACAAACGATTCAGTTCTATGATTTTCGAAGTTCAACTGACTGATCCAAACCGTTAGATGTTTAATATATATTAAAATGTGCTTGGCGACAAAATTTTATATTTTTAGGAATTTTTTTACTATTTATTAAGAGGGTTTGAAAGTCGCTGTTTTTATTAAAATTCTGCACCATAAAAAAACAGTGACTTTCAAACCCTCTTAATAAATAGTTAAAAAATTCCAAAAAATATAAAATTTTGTCTCCAAGCACATTTTAATATAGATTAAACATCTAACGATTTGGATCGGCCATTTAAACTTTGGAAATCAGAGAACTGAATCGTTTGTTCTTGAGTCCAGGAACAAACGATTTGAGCTTAGCCATCCTATATATATATATATAGAGTAAGGCTGGGGTGCTATGGATAGCATAGAGGCCTCTATGTTACGGCTCAATATTCAAGTTTTCAAAATTCAAACGGTTGATCCAAACCGTTCATCTTCTTCTCCATATTAATATCTGCTTGGAGACCAAATTTTATAATTTTCTGAATTTTTTTACTATTTATTAAGCCACTTTGAAAATCGCTAATCCAACGGTTTTACTGTTTTGTGTAGCCACCGTTGGATCAACAATTTTGTAAAATACTTAATAAATAGGAAAAAAATTTAGAAAAATGTAAAATTTGGTCTCCAAGCACATATTAATATGGAGAAGAAGATGAACGGTTTGAATTGACCGTTTGGATTTTGAAAACTTGAATATTGAGCCGTAGCATAGAGGCCTCTATGCTATCCATAGCACCCCAGCCTTACTCTATCTATATATATATATAGAGTAAGGCTATGGTGCTATGGATTGCACAGAGAGCTACGATGCTACGGCTCAATATTCTAGTTTTCAAAATTTTAACGGTCGATCCGAACCGTTTATCTTATTCTCCACATTAAAGTGTTTAGAGACCAAATTTTACATTTTTTTGAAATTTCTTTTACTATTATTTTAGATAGGTAGAAAATTACTTGATCTAAAAAATTCTGTACCATTCAAATTAAGTGATTTCCTAAATATCTAAAAAAATAGTAAAAAAATTCTAAAAAAATAGTAAAAAAAATTCTAAAAAATATAAAATTTGGTTTGCAAGTACATATTCATTCCTTTCCATGATGCTTATTTTTCTAACAGGATTACAACGTATTTGTGGGATCATTACAAAGTGAATGGCTCAAATATAACTTATAAAGTAGCTTAATCGTAAGGAGCCGGCTATATTATTTCTCCATCGAGCAACTCTCTTAGTTAATCATTTACTATATATTGTCGCTTAGTTTCTCCATCGATCTGAACTCAACTCAATCAAACAAATCAAACAAATGGAGGAGATCGACCTCGAGATGTGCTATTGAGTTTGACTAATGAATTAAAGACAAATGAGTAATTGGTATTTATGGTTCGCGCATGGATAGTTGGGCCCAAATCGGCCCATTGCTCCTCTGGGCCTAATTAAGATTGATTTTATTATTAATTTGAAGAGTAATTCTAGTTGGCATAATTATCTAAATTATAGAATTTGGACAAACACATCTTGACATCCATATATATTTTGATATTTAATCTTCTAGTTAATCTTCAGATAAATAATGGCTAATAAAAATTAAGATCTGCTCTGCCAATACAAGTATTTTGGTTTATATTGACCAAAAGCATAAATTTGATGAGCCTAGTATAACTACGTCTTGACATATGTAGAAGACAATACTTCACTTTATACTCAATAAGACATGCATGGGAAATGGATCACATACCATCGATAGGCATCATGCATGATACATGTGTGGATAAATTTAATATATTTTTGCAATAGGAGCAAGTGGGCAACAACTAGTTAATTTCCTATTTTGCATGGTTTAGTACACATGAGGAACTGGGTACAGATTGGCAATCTGACCTCGACTAAATCAAACAAATTAAAATAATGCTGGAGACCACGAGATCTGGCATTGAGTTTGATTAATGAATTAAAGACAAATTAATGAGTAGTGGCAAGCTGGCAATTGGTTTATATTTATGGTTCCCGCCTGGCTAGATATCTACTATGTCAGTTTCTAGTTTTTCACCACTTGTGATGTTTCTAATTTGTGATAATTACTACCATACTTAGAAAATGAAGGTTAACTTGGTTCAAATGGAGTTCAGAAAACCAAAATTCCATTAATTGTTGGGCCGAAGCCTTGCTTTGTCTGGGCCTAATTACCAATATAAAATCAATTATCAAGATTGAATTTAGCTAAATTATTGGCTGATGAAAAGCAATTCATGGCTTCACTCGACAATTTTAAATCTTTATTGGCTTGTTCGTCAAATGAGGGTGCCATGTCATATAACAAAACCAATGTAGAAGGGTGACTATTTTATTGGTACTGTTTGATGTATCGTTGGAGAAAGCATAGTTTTTGTAGCGGTATGAACTGCAGGGCTAGCTGATACAAAAATTATACTAATTCTTTCGGAAATAATAAGTTTATGAGTGAGGCTATGGTACTATGCATAGCACGGCTGGTTACCGTGTTACGGCTCTATATTTGAGTTTTCAAATTCTAATAGTCGACCCGAACCGTTCATCTTGTTCTCCATATTAATATGTGTTTGGAGACCAAATTTTACATTTTTTGAAATTTTTTTACTATTTTTTTAGATATTTAAAAAATCACTTGATCTGAAAATTCTGGACCATCCAAAAACAGTGATTTTCTAAATATCTAAAAAAATAGTAAAAAATTTTCAAAAAATGTAAAATTTGATCTCCAAACACATATTAATATGAAGAACAAGATGAACAGTTCGGATCGACTATTAGAATTTGAAAACTCGAATATAGAGCCGTAGCATGGTAACCACCCGTGATATGCATAGTACCATAGCCTCACTCTAAGTTTATTTTTTGTTTTATCGGTACTTTGTTCTATACCGATAGAAGTGTTGTTTCTTTCAGTAAGGTGCCGATACAAGACGAGTTGTTCTATCATGTTGATTTTCAGAAATAGATAGAATCCATTAGTACATCCAGTTTAAACACGATAAAAGACTACACTTGTAGTCGTGGGACTATATCTCTAGAAGACAACACCTCACTTCAAAGATGAGAACATGACATAAATATTCGTACTTCAATAAAATATGTGTGAACTGTAAGTGCGTGCCTACCTATCGATGAGGATGTACAGGATTGTTTTATTTAATACATACAAGACACAACTTGGCCGTCATTATCAAGCCTTTAAAAAGAATAAACTCATGAATAAGACATGGGAAAGTGACATACCACCTAAAGACATCATCCATTATACATGTGGGGATTATTTTTTATATTTTTCCAGCAGCAGTGCAACGCATTTGTGGGACCTAGAGGTTACAAAGTCAATAGTTCCAAAATAACATATGAAGTAGCTTATCGCCGGCTAGATTATTTTTGTCCATATATGCAACAAGTAATAGATCTAGTTGGGTGTTCTAAAGCAACGATTTTATTTGTAATACTTGTTCATATGATTGGTTAATTAATGATAGTCAATTTGTTATCTTCAGTTGCATTACTGAATGGTTCATCTAAAAGTTAGATTTTCAACCGGGTATATATATTGTCCTTTTCGGTAGTAGTGATATTTTGGATCACCAATTGAAAATAATTATAGAAAAAGAGGAGGGTTCAAATGTCTTCATGTTTTTGTGTCTCCATTATGCCTCCATCTCTCTTTATTATTTTCAAAGTTCAAACAGTCGATCCGAACCGCTCAACCTAACCTCCATACTAAAATATATTTGGAGACCAAATTTTATATTTTTAGGAATTTTTTTACTATTTTTTTAGATAGGTACAAAAATACTGTTTTTAGATGGTTCAGATTTACTGATTTTGTACCTATCTAAAAAAATAGTAAAAAAATTCCTAAAAATATAAAATTTGGTCTCCAAACAAATTTTAGTATGGAGGTTAAGTTGAGCGGTTCGGATTGACTGTTTGAACTTTGAAAATAATAAAGAAAAATGAAAACATGATGGAGACACAAAAATATGAAATCATATAAAAATGTATTACCAAATCAATTTCGTATATACAAAGAAATACGAAGAACCTATTGATCTGTTAATGTGAATGCTACGAGATAAAGAGATTAATTTCAGTAGTAGTCAATTTAGTCAACGCTACAGATATCTTATTATATTACTGCCACTTCTGTTCAAAGGAAATGCTACAGAGTAATCGCAGGGCACGTGGTCCGCATTTATTCAATCCATGAAGAAATGTCAATTAATAATTGAGATTCTCAACTACTTTTTGAGATGGGTATCTTGCACAGAAATGAGTATTAAATATTTTGTTTTCCATCAGCTTCACCACTTCTCTCGGCATCTACTTAAAGATAAACTAATTCAATTAATCTTAAATCTAATGTACACATAAAATTTTGTTGTCTAGAAAGAATTAAAATTTACAAATTTAATACATATATATTGGGTACCCGAACTAAACTTCTAAATATATATATTGACTCATCTCTCATGGCGCCATGCTCCATCCAAACTGAAAAAAAAAAATAAAAATAAAAAACTGGGCTGCCATGACCCATTCCAACCGATGAAATGACTATCTTTTTAATGAAAATTACTTCATATATTGTTGCTTGTGCTACTCGAAATTTTATCCAGTTATGCACCTGGGATGGGCCACAGCAGCCAAGTATTTTTTATTTTTTTCTGGATTTTTTGGATTGGATGAGCCATGACATTCCATGAATATATATATATTTTTCATTTTTTTTCATGGTTTGGATGGGCCATAGCGTCTTGCAAGGACACTATGAGTCGTAGTTGTCTTTTTATTTTTGAATTTTTCATACAATATTTCCAATTTTTTTTTTCATTTTCCCATGGATAAAAATTTCAGTGTAATGTTATATAAATTCTCTATACATTATTGAAATCTTTATATTTTATAAAATGTACAATCAAAATCGTTTATATGGGATAAATTTTGTGTTAGCCAAATTAAATAATATCAAAATATATATCACCACTTTTGTCAACGGGTTTTGGGATCATTGTATTTGAAGCATGCGTTGAACATGGTTTGGAAAATCAGCCAATTCCGAGTTGACTCGGCTGAGTTGTGTTACATTATACTAAAGGTCATAATAAAAATAAGTATGAGGTCTAATTGGTAAAACATGTATCCTTTGTAATATTATAAAGTGGAGGGACTTATTAGCAAAAATCCAAAAAAAAAAAAAAAAAACAATCTAGAACTTTTCCTTTCCTTCTTCCTTTCATTTTTATTTCTTGGCCGTGAGTGTGGAGGTGGGTGCCGAGCCAAAGGGAAAGAGAGAGAGAGAGAGAAATCGAGCGTGGAAACTGATCGAACTTGTCGGAAAATTGAGATTCGAGCTTAATTGACGATCCTTGATCGATTCTAAAGCTTCAAATTGGTATATTTCTCCTTTTCAATTAGCAAAACCCTAATAGTCAATTTGTTGTGGTTTTCGTTTGAATTTCGAATTCGGGCTTGAATCGAACGATTATAACTCGATTAGTATATTGAATTGGGTGGAATTGAATAGATATTCTTTTGAAATTGGGAATCATGATTTAAGGTTTGGTATGGAATTTGGGATGATTATTTGTGAAATTCAAATTTGATTAGGATTGATCGAGTTATAATTCGTTAAAACCGTTCGATTTGTATTATTTGATTAAACTACCCTTTGGACTTTGAATTTGGAATTAGGGTTTTGATATTAAAACTTAAATTATGAATTATGTCGAATACTTGTATAGCTCCATATACCTTGAAATATGATACAGTACGTAACCCCGATTAACCGGAATCGAGCGTCGATCGATCGGAATTGAAACCAAAGGAATTAGGGTTTTCTGTGTATTGGTTGCGGGCCGCAACAGAACCATTACGGGCCGCAATGAGCCCAGTACTTAACCAATTTGCCGATTGTGTTGTGTTGCGGGCCGTAACCATTTCATTGCGGGCCGTAAGACAGGAGTCAGAGTTTCTGGAAAAATTGGGGATTTGTTGCGGGTCGCAATAGATCTTGTTGCGGGCCGCAATGAAATAAGTTGAAAATCTGGATGGTTGCGGGCCGCAACCTGGTAACCCAAAGTGGTAAGTTGAGTGTTGTTAAGCCAAATCGAATGAGTATCGAACCGTAATCGCACTAGCCTTAGTTATACACCATTTATACAGTGTTAAATAACGATTATGCGTATCTTTTAAATAGACGTGGTAAGGCAATCGGATACGGAATCTCACGAGACGTTTGGGACGTAGAATCTATTAGCGATCATCATACTCAGGTGCGGGGTTTCTGGACTTGTTTGATAGTTTATATTCAGAATTAAACTGTGTTTCAATTGACATGTTGATTATTCATTAAATTGCATTATCGAATTGTGTTGCATATGCATTGCATTGCCCAAATAATTGGAACTCGAATTGTTTTATCTGATTGATATGCATGCTGGTATGGTTATTATTGTGTATGGATCTGAATGATCTGATTTGGAATTAAAAGTCACCGTGATTTATATCACCATCGGTTGGTGGATATGGTATTATTGTCTCCCATCGTGGCGACGTTACCCAGGGGGTAAATTCGGATTTGTCAAAGTCTATGCATGGATGTTTGACGCCCAGTGTTTTAAAGCTTTAAATCGCCTGGCCCTCGACAATTCCCAGTACCGGTTGGGACGAGGGGTAAGTGACTCTGTATTATGATTTTTGGGTGACTTGTGTATCGGAGGCATTACCCAGGGGGTATTGCGTTTGGACGGTCGATTGGATTTAAATGGATTTTCCGGATATGAAATGGAACCAGACTTTTAAGTAAACGGTTAAGCCTGTAACTTCTGTAATTACTACCAGATATATTGAGCTTGAGTTAAACCAAATATTGTGTGATTGAATTTCAGCTTGAAAAATCCTGATTTGTGATTTCATTTGGCTAATTGATGTCGGGTTTATGCATTCTTGTTTATATATGGTTATAAACTAATATGAGCTTTATTTGTGTTTTATTTTTGAATATAATCTGTGATTGCAAGTCCAGGAACGATTGTGGCAATTTATCGCACTGAGAATTTATTTCTCATCCCCTCTTTTGGGTAAATTTTTCAGGTGCTGGTTCGGCTGATCCAGGAGAGGCACGTGGTCGATAGGCCAGGGGCTTGTCATTACCTTCAGCTGGACCTGTCTGGTATTTTGACTAGAGATGTGTATTTATGTTTTGTGTATAGATATATACTCTCTCTATGTCATTCCTTTTTGGTACGTATCCGGTTGTGATACGGTTTCTGTATGATATGACCTGACTGGGTGTGATTATGCACTGGGTTTATGTTATTTATTTGTTTCTTTCTTGATGGGTTTTATTTTAAATCATATCGTAATTGCCTAGTAGGTATACGGGCAACCGTATGCCTACGGCAGGAGCACCTGTCGTGCCTCGTGGGCCTCGGGGTGTGACAGGTCTTCCCCGGGTGGTATCAGAGCATGGTTTAGAACCTGAACCAGACTTGTTTGGATACGAGAGTGGTATGCGTATTAATTGGGGCCGGCACGACTATACGAATTTCGTATGATAAATAAGGAATATAGAATGTTATAAACTAACTTTGTTTATTCAGAAAATGGAAACACGCCGAGGTAGAGGCAGACCTCGGAGGAATCCTGAACCTAATCCGGAAATAGTTATCGAGCCAGTTGTGGATCAGGCTGGGGCTGGTCCAGCTGGTGCTGGAGGTGCTGGAGGGGCTGGTGGCGCTGGAGGAGCTGGTAGAGCGCCGTGTAGAGATCAGGACCTGGATGACCGGTTAATTGCGGCCTATGAGAGAGGTCGTCAAGCACAGATGCGGGATGCCGCACCGGTGGCTCACGGTGGGGCACCCGAAGATTTTAGAAGGTTATATGATGCATTTCTGCACTTGAATCCGCCGCGTTATGATGGAACCGGCGGGTATGCGGTAGCTGAGGAATGGCTGGCGCAGATAAATGCAAAGCTGAATTTATGCCGTGCCCCCGAGGAAGATAAAGTGGAGTTAGTTGAGCAGCAGTTGGAGAGTGATGCTAGATTCTGGTGGGACGGGGCCCGACGCAATTATAACGAGGATGAAGCGAGGATTCCTTGGGAATGGTTCGAACAGCAGTTTAATAGGAGGTTTCTGAGCAATATACAGCGTGAAGCGCTGCGGAGAAAATTTTTGGAGTTGAGGCAAGATGGGCGTCCGGTGGTGGAATATAATAGTGAATTTCTGGCCTTGTCGCGCTATGCTACGGATATAAGAAATGATGTGGAAAGGTATAATAGACAATACTTGGATGGGTTGGATGGGCATATTTCTATGATCGTGGATACTCCAATGGTGACGGAGTTACAAGCAATGATGGATCACGCTGAACAGGTTGAAATGCATGGTAAACGGAGAAAGACGCAAGTAGCTGAAAGAAATGTGAAACAGCGAGAAGATCAAAGCAGGCAGGTGTCGAAGTCGAGGGGAGGACCATCAGTTGCTAGACCCCCTCGGCCGAATACGGCGCCGAGACCCCCATTCAGACAGACCTCTATGCCGGGTTTTAAACCGATGATGCCTTCGCAATGGTGCCGATCGTGCAACCAAGCGCACGATGAGGTTGAGTGTAGGCGCAAGACTAGTACTTGTTTCGTGTGTGGCAGCGCGGGACATTGGGCGCGGGAATGCCCGAATGCGCTTATGAGGATGCGAGGTGCTAGCAGCGCGGGAGGATCCGCTAGCGTTGGGCGCGGCGCGCCGACGGGACGCGGACGTGGCGCATTTCAAGTTAGCGGGGCTAACGCTAGCAGGGCTAGCAGCGCCGGTAGCGTCGGCAGGGTTAGCGGCGCTGGCAGCATTGGCAGGAATGATGGCAGGGCGGCGGCGCATGCGCTTAACATCGCTGGAACTTCGTGCAACGCTGCAACTGCGCAGGGAAGAGGCCAGACCAATGTCATGACAGGTATACTCTCTATATCTGATCATGATGCATATTGTCTAATTGATACGGGGTGCAGTCATTCTGTTGTGTCGAGGGTGTTTGTGGAAAAGTGTAGTTGGCCAATTGAGATGAGTAATCAAGTTTTAAACGTCCAAACCCCATTTGGTTCAACTGATCGAGAAATTACTATATGCCGAAACCGAAATATTAAAGTAGACGGAAGGGAATTCGAGGCTGAGTTGTTGGTTATGGATATTATGGGGTATGATGTATTGCTGGGAATGGATTGGTTGACGAAGCACGCGGCAACCATTGACTGTCCGCATCGACGGATTCATTTTGCGAATTCAAGAGGTATGTCGTGTATTTTGAAATGTAGAGAAATGGGGGAACTAACACCGTGTGTTTCTGCTGTAGAAGTGAGACATTTATTAGAAACAGGGTGTACAGCTTATCTGGCAGCTGTGGTTTATGCGGCTGCGGCAGTACCAGAGATCAACACTATACCGGTGGTTTCAGAATTTGTGGATGTATTTCCGGAAGAGATTGTGGGGTTGCCACCTGAGCGAGAAGTGGAGTTCGGTATCGAGCTGGTACCGGGCACAACACCGATTTCAAAGGCACCGTATCGAATGGCACCGGCAGAACTGAAAGAACTTAAGGCGCAGTTGGAAGACATGTTGGAGAAGGGATTTATCAGACCCAGCACATCGCCATGGGGCGCACCAGTGCTGTTTGTCAAGAAGAAGGATGGAACATTGCGATTATGCATTGATTACCGCGAGCTGAATAAGGTAACAGTGAAAAATAAATATCCGTTACCTCGGATTGATGATCTGTTTGATCAGCTGCAGGGATCTTCGATATATTCAAAGATTGATCTGAGAACAGGGTATCACCAGTTGAGGATTCGGCCGAGCGATGTGGACAAAACAGCATTCCGTACAAGGTACGGGCATTATGAATACCTTGTTATGCCGTTTGGACTGACGAACGCACCGGCAGCGTTCATGGATTTAATGCACCGCGTGTTTCACGATCTATTGGATTCGACAGTTGTGGTTTTCATTGATGATATATTGGTGTATTCGCGCTCCCGAGAAGAACATGAGGTACATCTTAGAATTGTTTTGCAAAGATTGCGCGAACATCAGTTATTTGCAAAGTTTTCGAAATGTGAGTTTTGGTTAAGTGAAGTCACTTTTCTGGGGCATGTTGTTTCGGGACAAGGGTTAGCGGTGGATCCCGAAAAGATTCGGGCTGTTACTGAATGGAAGAGACCGGAGACAGTTACTGAAATTCGCAGCTTTCTGGGGTTAGCCGGGTACTATAGGAGATTTGTACTCGGGTTTTCGCGGTTAGCTGCGCCACTTACAAAATTGTTGCATAAAGGCGTGAAATTCGATTGGAGTACCGCGCAAGATAAAAGTTTTGAGGAATTAAAGAGTCGGCTGGTATCCGCGCCGATTCTTGCTATGCCGGCTGCTGATAAAGAGTATACGGTTTACACCGATGCATCTCGATCAGGGTTGGGTTGCGTATTGATGCAAGATGATCATGTAATTGCCTATGCATCTCGACAATTGCGACCGCACGAGCAAAACTACCCGACTCATGACTTGGAATTAGCGGCAGTGATATTTGCGTTGAAAATTTGGCGGCATTATCTGTATGGTGTGAGATGCCGTATATTTACAGATCATCAAAGTCTGAAATACATCTTCACGCAAAAAGAATTGAATTTGAGGCAAAGAAGGTGGTTGGAATTGATGAAAGACTACGATTTGGATATCCAGTATCACGCAGGAAAAGCGAATAGTGTAGCAGATGCGTTAAGCAGAAAGAGTCAGGTAAACCTGGCGTCGGTAATTACAAGTGAAGCGCATCTTCTTGAGGAAATGCGCAGATTGGAAATTCATGTTGGCGCATCACGCGAATTAGCGTTGGAAGTTGTATCTAAGTGTAATAGAAGTGAGATTGGGACTAGCGCAACTGCAATTGCGTCGGTGGTGCTAGCAGCGGTTGAGATCCGATCGGAATTACACGAACAGATTCGTGCAGCGCAACAAGATGATCCAATATGTCAAAAATATAAACTACACTACGAGTCAAATGCTGATTCCCTGTTTAAAGTTCAAGAAGATGACATCCTGCGGTTTCACGACCGCATTTGTGTACCAAATAAATCTGAACTGAAAGATCTGATTTTATCGGAGGCACACGATTCGGGTTACGCTATTCACCCGGGGGAAGTAAAAATGTACCAAGATTTGAAGAAATATTTCTGGTGGCCGAAAATGAAGCGAGACGTGCAAAGGTACGTTGAAAAATGTCAGATATGTCAGCAAGTTAAAGCAGATCGGCGGAGAAAAGCAGGATTATTAAAACCGCTGGAAATACCTACAAGGAAATTTGAGTCGATTACAATGGATTTTGTATCCGGATTTCCGAGAACCGTTGGTAGATATAACACTATTTGGGTTATTGTGGACCGGCTGACGAAAATAGCTCATTTCATTCCGCTTCGAGTCGAGACATCGGGGCAAGAATTAGCAGACTTGTTTTTGAAATATCAATTCAAATACCACGGTTGCTCGCGCAATATTATTTCGGACCGAGATCCTCGGTTTACTTCTCATTTCTGGGAGAGCTTTCAAGAGACAATGGGTACTAAGCTGCGATTTAGTACAGCGCATCATCCTCAGACGGACGGTCAATCCGAACGCACTATCCAAACATTGGAAGACATGTTGCGCTCCTGCGCGCTAAGTTTACAAGGTTCGTGGGTTGATCATTTGTATCTGGTGGAGTTTGCGTATAACAACAGTTATCATTCGAGTATTGGTATGTCACCGCAAGAGGCGCTGACAGGGCAGCAATGTCGTACTCCGCTGTGGTGGGGACCAGCGGGTACATATCCACCTACAGGGCCGCAAATGTTAGAAGAAATTTCTGAGAAAATGAAGATGGTTTTGAGTCGGCTCAAGTCGGCTCAAGAGAGACAAAGGAAATACGCTGATATTCATCGAAGACCGTTGGAATTCCAGGAAAGTGATCATGTATGGCTTCGAGTTTCGCCTGTCAGAGGCGTGCATCGATTTGGTGTTTCGGGCAAGTTGAGTCCCCGATACATTGGGCCGTTTCAGATTTTGCAACGAGTTGGGCCGGTAGCATACGAGCTTGCGCTACCACCAGCGCTGGACCGGGTTCATCCGGTATTTCATGTTTCACAGTTGCGCCGATATGTGCGAGATCCGTCGCATTGTATTGATCACTCGGGTTTGCACGTACAAGATGATCTGACCTATCAAGAAGAACCAATGCAGATATTGGACCGAAAAGAACAACGGCTTCGAAGTAAGGTGATCAGGCTCGTGTTGGTAAAATGGGGACGCCATTCCGATAAGGAAGCGACGTGGGAGCTCGAGGAGAGCATTCGAGAGAAGTATCCGGAGTTATTCGACAATTCAGGTACGATATCAAGTTCAGAGGACTGAACTTTATTTTAAGGGAGGGAGAATTGTTACATTATACTAAAGGTCATAATAAAAATAAGTATGAGGTCTAATTGGTAAAACATGTATCCTTTGTAATATTATAAAGTGGAGGGACTTATTAGCAAAAATCAAAAAAAAAAAAAAAAAAAAAAAAAAAAAAAAACAATCTAGAACTTTTCCTTTCCTTCTTCCTTTCATTTTTATTTCTTGGCCGTGAGTGTGGAGGTGGGTGCCGAGCCAAAGGGAAAGAGAGAGAGAGAGAGAAATCGAGCGTGGAAACTGATCGAACTTGTCGGAAAATTGAGATTCGAGCTTAATTGACGATCCTTGATCGATTCTAAAGCTTCAAATTGGTATATTTCTCCTTTTCAATTAGCAAAACCCTAATAGTCAATTTGTTGTGGTTTTCGTTTGAATTTCGAATTCGGGCTTGAATCGAACGATTATAACTCGATTAGTATATTGAATTGGGTGGAATTGAATAGATATTCTTTTGAAATTGGGAATCATGATTTAAGGTTTGGTATGGAATTTGGGATGATTATTTGTGAAATTCAAATTTGATTAGGATTGATCGAGTTATAATTCGTTAAAACCGTTCGATTTGTATTATTTGATTAAACTACCCTTTGGACTTTGAATTTGGAATTAGGGTTTTGATATTAAAACTTAAATTATGAATTATGTCGAATACTTGTATAGCTCCATATACCTTGAAATATGATACAGTACGTAACCCCGATTAACCGGAATCGAGCGTCGATCGATCGGAATTGAAACCAAAGGAATTAGGGTTTTCTGTGTATTGGTTGCGGGCCGCAACAGAACCATTACGGGCCGCAATGAGCCCAGTACTTAACCAATTTGCCGATTGTGTTGTGTTGCGGGCCGTAACCATTTCATTGCGGGCCGTAAGACAGGAGTCAGAGTTTCTGGAAAAATTGGGGATTTGTTGCGGGTCGCAATAGATCTTGTTGCGGGCCGCAATGAAATAAGTTGAAAATCTGGATGGTTGCGGGCCGCAACCTGGTAACCCAAAGTGGTAAGTTGAGTGTTGTTAAGCCAAATCGAATGAGTATCGAACCGTAATCGCACTAGCCTTAGTTATACACCATTTATACAGTGTTAAATAACGATTATGCGTATCTTTTAAATAGACGTGGTAAGGCAATCGGATACGGAATCTCACGAGACGTTTGGGACGTAGAATCTATTAGCGATTCATCTACTCAGGTGCGGGGTTTCTGGACTTGTTTGATAGTTTATATTCAGAATTAAACTGTGTTTCAATTGACATGTTGATTATTCATTAAATTGCATTATCGAATTGTGTTGCATATGCATTGCATTGCCCAAATAATTGGAACTCGAATTGTTTTATCTGATTGATATGCATGCTGGTATGGTTATTATTGTGTATGGATCTGAATGATCTGATTTGGAATTAAAAGTCACCGTGATTTATATCACCATCGGTTG